>BMAO01030847.1:0-31239 GCA_019973975.1 Trichonephila clavata
CCAGTTACGTATTGCTATAAATTTGTTAGCGTGTTGCCGTGAAGGGATGCCATGAGAAAGAGACGAGTTGTTACTACGATATGAGAGAATTAATGTTAGCACCCATATCAATGGTAAATGAAGGCGAGACTAAGGATCTAATTCGAATTACGGTTAAAAGAAATCGAGAAAGTACTCCTATCGATCGCAAATATGTATAGACGACGAGCCAAGCGATGAATCCATTATCTGAGAAGTTCGAAGCAATGGCTCCACTCTCGAGAGAAAAACCTACGCTTCCCCAAGGGTGCAGAACCAAAGGACTGGCGAAGTTCTGGAGACCAAGGCCGAGACCTCGACAAGAAAACAGACCACCTGCTAACAGGATACCGAAGGAAGACTGACCCTTGGTGTACTTCAGATAACGTACCACAATTTGCTTTCATTGTGGACGACCAATACGACTAGATATTGCGATAGACGACGTGTTTTTAACGCAGCAAGACAAAGAAGACAATTAGACCAGTCAGAACGCTTTGGATTCCGACTTCTTCTGATTACGGTCGCGATCCTGAATCTAATTACCAGCGTTACAGAAGTAATTCGCCGTACCCTAGACGCAACCACAACGCCACCAATCAAGATCTCCATCTCGTCGCTCACCTGTTAGGTCCAGAGGAAAATCCAAGGCATGCGACCTGCGTGGAGGTAAGGCCGCAATAAATGAAACCCTCCAGTATACACGGCTGCTAAACTAGTCAAAACTTTGCAGGTATCCGTAATCACAATGGACATCGTTAATGCCTTGGTTGATTCAGGAGCTGATTATTCAGTAGTTTCCCGAACAGTTACGCACGCAACTAAGGACGCCCATAAAGCTACAGAACACAAACCCGATTCTTCGAAACTGATTGTGTAAGGAAGCTATAGGACGATGCATGCTATGGTGAACTGAATGGAGGTGCAACCTTCGAATTTTGGTATTCCAGCAATGCAGTCATGATCTCATATTGGGATGGACTTTTCAAAGCAACTGATGCCATTATTGATTAAAAGATCAGAATTTCAGATTGGAGAAGTCTCCAATGATCTCAAAATGAATGTATAAATTGGTTTATATGCGGTCAGTGACGTTGTCATTCCAGAAACTCTAAGAAAGATTTTGCTAAAGACCACCAGACCTAGAAAAGGTTATAGTTACTGGACGAAGAATTTTGGAAATGGACAAACAGCTAAAAGTCCCAGCTACAATAGCCACACTCCAGAATGGTAAAATAGATATTTGGATTGCTAACAGTTCCTCTCAGCCACAGATAATACCAGCTGGCATGTGTATAGCCGAAATGACGGATGATTGCAAGTTCTTTTGAACGAGAATGCTGACAAAATCGAAATAAAACAGATGAAGCACTAGACAGTCGGTGAAAGAATTCAATGCCTTAGACCCGGCACTGCGTGAGTGCAACAGAAAGATCTTTGAAGTTGCTACCGACTTTACAGATGTTTTTGATTTTGAGAACAAAACAGAGTCTCGAGTAAAGTAAACACAAGATAAACACCGGCGATTGCCAACCTACAAAGCCATATAGAGTGTCTTCAAATAGAGTAGCACTTACCCAAAAGAGGTTGATCAAATGCTGAAGCTTGACATCATAGAGCATTTGAGAGTCCGTGGTCATCCCCAGTTGTTCTGCAGGAAAGAAAATGGATCCTGGCGTTTCTGTGGATTACCGTCGCTTGAACAAAATTTCCAAAAGGATGTGTACCCTTTGCTCCCGGATGACGATTTTGATAACCTTTCGCAAGTTTGTTTCAGCAATAGACCTTAAGGATACTGGCAGATTGAAGTCGATGAAAGACAGAGAAGACGGCTTTTATTACTCCGGATGGATTATACCACCCTAAGGTTATGCCATTTGCTATGTAACGCCCTGTTAAGAAAGAATGATGGATAGTATCCTTAAAGGGATGAAGTGAAGCACTGTCTATGTTATCTAGATGATGTCATTGTTCACGCTGCCTCTTCGAAGAACATCTTGAGATTGAGGATGGTGTTTGTGCGCATGAGATGCTGGTTTGACACTGAACCATAAAAAGTGTCGTTTTGTCTAAATAAGCCTTAAGATTTCAATACTTAGTGCGGGACAAAGATGGAATTGTCCATCCAGGAAGGTCGAAGCAGTTCTAGAATTTCCAACCCCCAAACCGTTACGCAAGTTAAAAGCTTTAGGATCTGCTCTTATTATCGCCGATTTGTCCATATAATTTTGCCGATTATCGCCAGGCCGTTGCACGAATTATTGAAGCAAGATGTTAAATTTAAGGAAAGAAGAACATCAATCACATTCATCTGTTTAAAATCACTGCTGACGAGATATTCTGTGGTTGGCTTCTTTAAACCAGAAGCTAAACCTTAATACTGACGCCAGTGGATATGGCATTGGTGCTATTCGCATAAATACAGAGTGGGTTTGAAAGGCCTATTGCTTTATGCATCCCGGATCACTTTCAACATCCGAGAAAATTATTCAGACTACAGAGAAGGAATGTTTACAGTTATTTAAGGATAAGTACCTGACCCTATATCTTGGCCACTCCATTTCCAGTGGTAACAGATCACCACTTTATGCTGGCTTATGAATCTAATAGATCCATCTGGGAGATTAGCAAGGGCTTTGCGTCTTCAAGAGTAATGATGGGAAATACGAAGGCTAAGACCGGAAGAAAGCAATTGTGATGCCGATTATCGAGAGCCCACTGCTTAAATTGAAGAAGATTCACTGGAAGATATACCATTCCTTAATACCATTACCACAAAGTGAGCAAAGTAAAGACCCTGATGTAGCAAATATTCCACGAAATGGTTAGAAAGAGAGACTTCAAAGTTTAAAGAAATTAGTGGAATTTTATACAGAAAACTACGATCCTTAGGAAATCAGTGGTTATTGTTCATACCGGAAACATCTGAGGACGTATTAAAAGCTCACGATGCACCGACAGCGGGTCATTTAGGTTTGCCAAAACGTACGACCGAATCAGACGGAAGCATTGGCCTGACCTATACCGCAGTGTCCGACGTGCTATGTGTCTCATTGTCGAGTGTCAAAGACGAAAATCTCAACCTCAGCGACCTATACTACTGTTTCATCCAATATTGCCAGGGATATCCCACGAGCAAATAGGGATAGATTTACTTGGAAGATTTCTAACAAAAGCAAGGGAATAGATGGATTGTCTGTACAGATTATCTCACTCGATTTACTATCACAAAGCCCTACCAAGCGGTGGCCACGGAAATAGCCAAATTTCTGGTTGAAGACGTTATACTGAAACTTGATCACCAAGGAAATCATCAGCGATAGATGCGCGATCATTTTGTCGAATTTCGCAAAGAAGTAAATAATTTATGCTTGACTATCATTTGCTAACTAATGCATATCACCCTCAGACAAATGGCCTCACGGAAAGGTTCAATAAAACACTGCTGACATAAAAGGGCTATGTATGTCGATGTTGACCAAAAGAATTGGGACAACATATCATTTGTCACCTTTGCATATAACACCGCAAAGCAGGAGACGACAGGTTTTAGCCCATTTTTCCTGTTCATGGACGTGATGTGGATACTTACTAGACATTTTGCCCTTTCTTCCACGAATCAGCGAATGATTATTCAAAACCTGATAATGAAGGCTGAAGAAGCTAGACAACTAGCAAAATACATCTAACAAGAGCACAAGACAAAGACAAATGTGCCGTTATGATGAAAGACATCGGATAGTGAATTAGTGAGACCTGGTTTGATATTTACTCCAACTTGAAAGTTGATTATCTGAGAAAATTGTTAAAGCGATACTTGGACCCTATAGGTGAGAAAGGTTATCCGAAGCACTTATGAACTTTGTGATAGTATGCACCAAAAATGAAAATTAAGAGACGTGGTACATGTTCTGCGAATGAAACCTTATAGAAAGACTCCTGACCTTCAGCTAGAAGATATTGAACAAGAAAAGCTACCAACGGAAGCAGTCCGACTGTTTTTGAGTCAAAGGAACCCTAAACAAGCTTTACTTTGGACCTATTACAAGAAGTCGTTCGAACAACTGCAGCGGGTCGCTGTGTCTCCTAAGGAGGGAGAAATGTCAAATTGATACGCTCTAGTGGCTGAATGGTTAGAGCACTGCTCTACAATGCAAGTGGCTGGGGTTCCAGCCTCCCAGATATTTGTTTGTTAAATTCAATCATGACTTTTATTATGACATTGCAAATATGTAAATTGAATTATGTTAATCTTTCCCTGGTGGTTATTCTAGAACCCTCCACCAGGTTTACAAAAGTACTGCAGCTGATAGGTCTTCAGTTGTGGTGCTGCCTGTGTAAACACTACGACAAATAAACGTATTGATAACACGCCTTATTCTCTACGTGACAATATTGACAGCGTTGGCAATGTCTGCCCACTACAATTATCCAACAGTATTTTCAAAATTCTTGCAGATAATTAAATAAGTATAATCCATACTACTAATCTTTATTAACAGACACATCTTTCATACACTTTCCCGAAAACAATATCGTAGCACAACAGCAAATTGGTCATTGTGAGATAAATTTGCGTTGAATCCAACACAATTGAATAATACTTTGTGTAAACGTTATTTGAGTTGTAATTATTTTAATGACGGTTTGCCCAGATCTCGATTTTTGCTAATTTATCGTTTTGTTATAATGATATTAACCATTTTAGTCGTAATTTCACTGTTCAATATGTTCAAGAATGAATGTGTCGAACTCTTCTAGTAAAGTTCCAGGGCACCATAAATTTACGATTATGGTGGAGACCAAATCCTCGGTACTCTAAATGCTAAACCTCTTATAACCAAATACTGTACTACCGCACATTATGTTTGAGGGTGCATTAGGTAATATTTATTGTATATTTTCTAGTTGATCCTTTAACTGTTTATCTAACGAGGAGGAACGATTAAGGAAATCCATTTGGGACGAGATTTGTGTAATAGTAATATTCTCAAGGTTTAACCGTCAATATAATAGCGCCGAATAGACGATCAGTTTCTGAGAAATAGCCTCCCAAATTCATACTTAGCTCTTATACAACAAGTTTCATTTGAATTCAGCGATGCAGGCATAGGCGGTAGTGCACCTGCATTCCGAGCAGTCTGTCAGAGTTCAAGTCGTGCGATCGACTTGTTTTTTGTTCAATTCATTTAGTTAATTTTACAAGTAAATAAATTTATTTAAAATGCTATTAAATATTTTATGTAATTATTTTATATTTTAAGAACTAAACAACAAAGATATATAAGCAGAGTACATTATATTTAATAAATATATTATAATATTAAGTAATATTATATTATTAATCATTATAATATTATTAATGAATAATAATTTTATAAAAATATATTATATTAAATGATATTTTTATATATTTTGTATTTGTAAAGAATAAAATACTTACGTAAATATTTATATAATATAGTTTTATTATATGTAAAACTGTTTATGATATTTATTATTACAATTATTTTTTAATTATATAAAATATTTGATTAGAAAAATTATTTAGCTGGAGAAATAATATAATGACACTGAAAAAGCACATTATCTGTGACTTCTAACCCTGACCGACGCAAAATGCAGGTACGCTACCAATTTATACCACTATCGTTAAGAGCTGATTAAAACTTACATGTATAAAATGAATTGTATAGTTTGAATTTCGATTGGCTATTTCTTCCAAATTGACTGCCCATTCGTTCTATTACATTGAGGGTGAACATCCTGAAACATTGGAACTTCAAGATTGTTCCACGTTGAACCCTGGGTTCCACACAGGCATATACAGGAGCTCCACAAGTCATCTAAATAAGAAATCCAGAAGAAATAAATGTATGCAAAATGGATTCACATTTCTATGAAGTTTATAGGTTACAAGTATCTAAAGCTCATCGCCTCCTCTCCTATTAATTGAAATTTATTTATTATAATCAAATTATTTGCAGCACTTTTTAAACTTTTATTATAAAATAATAAAATAATAAAAATGTTGTTTTATATGTATATACTTTCTACTGATTTTGAATATTCTATTGTTTACTATCTCGGTTCCAAGAGTTAATTTTATACTCGTTAGTTAGCACAATGCCTTGCCAAACTGAATAGTTTTCTAATGGACAATGCACCTTTTTACATTTGTGGAAAACAAAACCTATAATGAAGGAAAACGAACAACATGTTAAGAGAGTTGATGTTAAAATCTAAATTTAAGCAAGAACAGCTTCTAAATTTTAGGATTCAAATTCTCTCTCAGCAAAATACACGGGATTTCTCACACATCTATAAACATTTTTATGCCATTTAGAACATTGTGTTTAAGTGAAAGCTTTTTTCAACGTAAGTGGTTACAAAAACAAAGTATAAAAGCAAATTAAACTCAGAATAAGTTATGCAATTGCACTTAATGTCAACAGATCTAGACTTCGACCGTGTGAAAAAAAGGAAGCACATATCTCATTTACTAAATATAATACATTGATAGGTGACACTTAAATGAGTAAATTATATTAACAAAATAAGATTAGAATTTTTTTAATGATAAATGCAAAAACTTTTTTCATTGCTTTTACATGAAGTGCTTGTGACATGATGATTTTTTTTACTTTGAACTTACTTTTAAATATTACTTTGAAACATACTCTTCGACTTATGTGTTTAAAATTGGGTTCCACGAAAACACTGTCGTGAATCAAATCCACCCCTCAGACTACCATCTCCCCGTCTATCATTAAATATTTCTGGACGTGTAAGCGGATTTAATGGATCATGAGACATAATTCCAAATCACTATATTTATTGATTCTTATTAATCACAGAATGATATAAACACACAATTCAAATTTAAGAGAAACAAAACACAGTGGAGTACGAAATAGGGAATTACTACTAGCGAAACAACAGAATCACAACTGAATCTATGAAAGCTTAAACACGCACAATCACAGCTAAGCCACGCACGCGTATTCACAACTCACTAACTCGCGAAACCCGAACTTATATATTATATCTCATTTGCATAAATCACGCTTTGGCTCCCGGTGGAGATTGTTTGAAATAAAAAACATACTTTAAAGAATATTGAGAAGGTTAGTGTAAGACCGTATAGATAAGTCACAACCCCCTCCGAGAAAAAAGCGTGATTTATTAAAGGTCTAAACGACCTGAAAGAACTCAAGTAACATGCCTAACGCCTGAAGAACTCTAAACCTGCAAAAAAGATTGAACTCTCTAACTCCACAATTTTTAATTATACTAACAGACAGAAGGGACTACTCAAAAGGGCACTCCACTCCATTTAATTTATCTTTCACATATCGTACCTACAGTGCATCCCATTCGGTCGAAGATCAGGGGAAAATCTTGCCATAAGGAAAACCCCTGATCATGAGCTTTACTTAAGTACTAATAAATATAAAAAATTTACATTAATATCTTCATACGACAATCATCACTTTTAATCTCATCACTATGTTCAGGGACTGCTGCCCTGAAAGGAAACTGTATCAATTTCTTTCTAAAACATGACATTAAATGCACAGAACCTTATACATCTTCATTATTGACAGAAATATAGCATACATTATACCAATAATATATATAGTTTCATATCAAAATAACCTTCATCTGGTTTCATTTTGTGACGGGTGCTAACGCGTTTCACTAACCTTCTCTCGCCTTCTTTAAATGTATTATTTATTTCAACCAATCTCCTCCAAGAGCCAAAAGTGTGACTTATGCAATCGAGATATTTTCGGGTTTAGCGAGTTCAAAAAAGATATAAAAGGGAGAAATTAAATGAAGAGAATGAGGGTGATTTTGAGAGAGTAGTTTATCTAGTGGAAATATATTCGTCGGGAGAAGACTATTGAAAAGTATTCATTAATTCGGTTCGGGACGGAACTGAAAAATAGCTAAGATTGAAGCCGCTCCTTAAAGCAATCCAGAATTAGAGAAACTTGCCTTAAGAAAAGGGTATCAGGTCAGTTATTTTCATAAATTAAATATAAATGTGTAGCTTGATTGTATGTGTCGTTCCCCGTGGATTCAGTTAGGATTCCGTCGTTCATAATCAGATTCTTCTCGCACACCACTGTATTTTGTTGATCTTAAAGTTTGAATAGTATTTGTGTAATCTCTCAAATAAGAAAGGTTAATAAATAAGATTGATTTATTAATTTAGTTGTAATTAATTATGGAACCAACATATTCAGATTTAGATAATACGCGAAGGGGAGTTAATAATAATAGGGGTAGTGATAGGCTACGACACTGGCGCCCAACCCAAATACCGGATATTAAGAGCAAGTGCAAGAATTAGAGTTTTGCCGGAATTATTTTTTTCGGGTAAAGAAAATGTGTCTGAATTTATTTCTAATATAGATGACAACATAGCCTACTATGAAATACCGGCGAATCTAGCATGTGCATATTTAAAGGGTCATTTAATTGGGAGAGCGTTAGACTGGTTTGACGTTATTGGGTTCGAGTGTGTAAATGAAGAAGCGACTGCATTTGCAACGCTTAAAAAGAAATTGTCAGATAGTTTTCCTGTAGTACGGAATAAATCAGAGCTAGAGGCTCAGTTTATTTCGTCGAAACAACGGAGAGGTCAAGCCCCGTCAGACTTTATTGTTCAGCTATTAAAAATCCATAAAGCTTTAAGTTTGAATTATGATGAGATAAAATTGGTCGATCACATAGTTATGCGACTAGAACCCCAAATAATGGATTATTTAGAAGTTCGAGACCCCACAACGAAAAAACTCTAAGTTCCGTTGGTCGGAATCAGCGCAGGAAGCCTTTGATCGTATTAAGAAAGCACTGACAGAAGCTCCAGTGTTACAATTACCAGATTTTTCCCAAGCTTTTGAACTTTATACGGATGCTAGCTCAGTGGGGGTAGGAGCAGTATTGACACAGAATAATAGGCTTATTGCGTTTGCCTCGAGAATATTAAACCGCGCAGAAAGAAACTATAGTGTGACGGAATGTGAATGTTTAGCTGTCATATGGGCATTAAATACATATCGCACGTATTTCGGATCCTTGCCGGTTAAAGTAATAACAGACCATGCTGCACTTAACAAATTAACGAATGGAAATAATTTGTCGTCTAGAATGATAAGGTGGATGCTTAAGTTGGCAAATTTTAATGTAGAATATGGGAACATCGCCCAGGTACGCAAAATATAGTGGCTGATATGTTGTCTAGAATCCCGTTAGAAAGTAATGAAGAACCAAAGGTGCCTTGTGCGGTGATTAGATCGTTAGTATTATCGTCTAGAGAACAGTTGAGAGAGGAACAAAGAAATGATCCGGAGTTAGGTAACATCTTACGTTTTCTGGAAAATCCGGACGATAGTTCCATTAATGAGTCAATCTGTAGAAATTGGTCCCGAGATTTTAAAATCATCAACGGATTGCTTTATTATGCAAAATATACAACCACACTGGGTGAATTAAGGGTATTTATACCTAAAACATTACGTAAAGATGTTATGCGAGAATTCCGTGACTCGCCGATGGCAGGCCATTTAAACAAAAAGAAAACCTACCTAAAATTAAAAGACGCGTGTTATTTCCCGTACATGAGGAAATACATTTATAAATATGTAGCAATCTGCGACCAATGCCAAAAAGTCAATTATAAGAACGGATTACCAGCTGGTCAATTAATTCCGATAGTAACGAATTTTCCGAATGAAATCGTATCTTTAGATTTGTTAGGCCCATACCCTGCAACTAGTCCAGAACGCTATAGATTTATTTTAGTAATTACACATAATTTTTCTAAATGGGTTGAAATAGTTCCTTTAAGGAAAGCTTCGGCTAAAGCAATTGCCAATGCATTTTTTGAGAATTACATTTCGCGTTATGGAGCTCCTGTTAAGTTAGTCACCGACAACGGCCCCCAAATGATATCCGAAGTTTTTGAGCAAGTATGTCGCAGGTTGAACATAAAACACATTAAAACTGTGGTATATCGTCCACAAGCTAATCAAACAGATAGAGTTAATCGTACTATTTTAAAAATGATTTCGAGTTTTGTCGCGGATAATCACACTAACTGGGATCAATTTCTGCAAGAGTTCGGATATGCTATTAAGACAGCAGTACATGAGACAACGGGTAAAACACCGGCGGAATTATTTTTAGGTCGAAATTTAATCACCCCTTTTCAAAATTTAGTTATGGTAACTGATGGATCAGATTTAGTTTGTGGGAAATATAGAAAGGTTGTTTGAGGAGGCTAGAATTCATACAAAGCGCCAGCACGAGAAGTGGGCGAAATATTATAATAAAAAGAGGAGTGAAAGTAATGAGAAAGTTGATGATCTATTATTAGTTCAAACTCACCCGTTAAGTTCGGCAAGTAAGAAAATAGTGGGTAAATTTATGCCAAAGTTTGAGGGCCCATATAAAGTTCTGAGTGTAAATAATAATAATAATTTCGTAATATTAAAATTTGGTAAAAGAATAACTGTTAATGTGGACCAGGTGAAAATTTACCATCAAAGAGAAGACAGTGTTGCCGAGTCGGAAAGTGACAATAGTAGTGATCATGGTGCAGTGGCATCAGTCAGGTCGGATGATGGACAGTCGAGATTGGTGCAATCGGAGAGTGATGGAGGTTGTCGTAGAGGATCGAAATCAGGAAATTTAGATGGTAGTAGAGATATAGTTGCGAATAGACGCGATGGAGTGGAGGTGAGTAAAAAACGTGGACGAACGGAGTCTGCTGTTTCTTCGGGGGGTGAGGTGTATAATTTCAGGAAGAAAAAACCGTATTGGACTGAAAGAGAGAAAAGAGGAAGACCAGACTCTTGGAGAGATAATATACAAAAGAAGAAGAGACCAGAGGCCCAGGTATCCCGAGACAAGAGAATGTTTCCTCGTCAATGCTGTCTCGTCCCTCCAGAAAGCGGTATAGAAAGGTGGAAGAAAATAGTTCTGAAAGAGCAGTTCCAGGACCATCCCACAGATTCAAGTACAACATACCTCATCAGGAAAGGAGCTGTCTATACAATCTTCGGAGCCGACGTCGAGTGGACAACAGCCAAGTTCCAGTTCTCACAAAGAAAACAACGCCTCAGCAGGAGCATATCAACTTCAACGGACTCAATGGAAGAGGAGACCCAGAAGGTGGGAGCGCAGAGAGGACAACTCTAGGACAAGGTCATCCAGCACAGAGGCCATGGTTGGAGACAAAGCCTATGCAGATTGGATCTAAAGACTAGCCAGGTTGTATAATTCTAATTTGTTTATTTTTTCCTCTGACAGACAGTTCGGAGTATTTTCTATGTGGGCTAGTCTATTTTTTTTTGTAAAATTAACCTACAAAAGTTACTGCGTTTTGTGTTTTTTGATATCGGTTGAAAAAGCTTTTGTATTTAATTTTTTTCCAAATTGTGGAAAAACATTTGTTGAATTGCAATTGTTTTGCTACACATTAAAGACGAGGCTTTATATGTGATATTACTTGTATTGTTTGTTGTAATATATTCTATGTAAAAAATGTATATATTTTTGTGTGTAATTATTAAGACGTATAAGTAGTGTCTGGTTTCTGGGCGCGGCGTAATTAGGAATACTAACAAAAAAAAAACATTAACAGCGCAGCGCGATTGATTGGGAATTTTTTGAAAATGAAACCAGATAATGGTTATTTTGTTATGAAACTATATATATATAATATAATATATGCCATATTTTATGTCAATAAGGAGGTTGTATAAAAGTTCTGTGCATTTAATGTCATGTTTTAGAAAAATTGACAAGGTTTCCTTTCAGGGCAGCAGTCCCTGAACATAGTGATGCGATGAAAACTTTGATGTCGTGAGAAGACATTAATGTAAAATTTTATATTTATTAGCACTTAAGTAAAGTGCATGATCAGGGTTTTTTAATGGAAAGGTTTTCCCCTGATCTTCGCCCGAATGGGATGCACTGTAGGGATTGTATATATTGTACAAGTTCAATAAATTAGAGTGGAGTACCCCTTTGAGTAGTCATTTCGTTTTGCTAGTTTAATTAAAGTTTCTAGCTTAGAGAGTTAAAAATTTCTGCAAATTCAGGATTTTCAGGCATTCTATAGTAGTTAAAATTTTGTGCATGTTCAGGGTTTTTTAGACGTTAGGTAAATTAAGCGAGTTCTTGTAGGTCGTTTAGACCTTCAATAAGTCACGCTTTTTTTCTCGGAGTGTGACGGGTGCTTACGCGTTTCACTAACCTTCTCTCAAATCTTTAAATATTTTATTTATTTTAACCAATCTCCGCCGAGAGCCAAAAGTGTGACTTATGCAAACAAGATAGTTTCGGGTTTAGCGAGTTCGAAAAAGATATAAAAGGGAGAAATGAAATGAAGAGAGGGAGGATGACTACGAGGTTGATTAAGAAGGTGATTCTGAAAGATTAGTTTAACTAGTGGAAGTATATTCGCCGGGGGAAGACTATTGAAAAAGGTTCATTAATTCGGTTCGGGACGGAACTGAAGATATCAAAGATTGAAGCCGCTCCTTAGAGCAATCCAGTATTAGAGAAACCTGCCTTAAAATGTATCAGGTCAGTTATTTTCATAAATTAGATATAAATGCCTAGTTTGATTGTATACGTTATTCTCCGTGGTTTCATTTAGTATTCCGTCGTTCATAATCAGATTCTTCTCGCACTCCACTGTAATTTGTTGTTCATATAGTCTGAATAATATTTGTGTATTTCTCAATTAAGAAAGATAAATAAATAAGATTGATTTATTAATTGTGTTGTAATTAATTATGGATCCAACATATTCAGATTTAGATAATATGCGAAGGGGAGTTAATAATCATAGGGGTAAGGAAATGCTACGACAAGTTCTTCCCACACATCTAGGCGGGTCCGAGAGTAGACAAAGGGGATTGGAGGGAAGTAGGAATAGACACACATTACAACTTCGCTTAGAATTGTCGCTAAAAGTCTCCTCCCTCACAAAACAACAGAATTTGGGACTCTAACATAATCTAATTTTACTAAGTTTTAAATTAAGGTAAGTCGGTACCCCCTATCCCGCTAATGTTAAATTGAGCATTTTTATGTGCCTTTTTCTCATAAAATATTAAATGTACAGACTTAAATTTTTTTCTGTATATTAATTAGACTTTTTTATTTAAACTGAAGTGAACTTTTTCAAATATATTGTTTAGTTTTTTCAAAAATTTTCATCGTAATGTATCACTATGAATTTTTTGAAAAATGTCATTTTTTTTCACGATAACTGATTTGTACGAAAATATTATCGGTATATTAAAAAAAGTTCACTTCAGTATATATCTTAACATATCAGTAATATTCAGTGAAGATTGCAAATGCTTCCGTTGAATAGGTTCTGAGAAAATGGTACTCGCATTTTTAAAAACACCGTTTTGAGATAATTGCATTTTTATTATATAATGTCACTTCATCAAAAAAATTATGAATTACAATCTGTATTTGCACTATTTTTTTAAATATTAGCTTATTCTCAATAACTTTTGAGACTTTTTACTTATTTCTTTTACTTAGATTTCTCAGAAAATACATGTATAGCATTTTTCACTTTTAATCTATCGAGATATTTTATAGCATTTGTATCATTTTTCTCAAATTATGCATCAATTTTTGAAGAATTTTAGTTCTGATACATTACTGTCATCCAAGTTGACTATAAGTATCATAAATACCATGTAAAAATGTGTCAATACATGAAAATATGGCTTTGGTAATACATCATTATACGACATTTCGAAAAATTTCATTACTGTTTTATAAATTCAGATGTAAACACAATTTCTTAAAGTATCAGAATTAAAAGGGTTCTTAAAATGTTACATAAATGGTATCCAAAACAACAACAAGAAAACTGATTTTATGTTTCAAACATGAAATTTGTGTATTTTTTGTATGTAACAAGTTTTGTGCAACGAAAAAGGGCATTGCATTTTGGGACATATTTATGTCCCTTTTACTAAGAAACTATAGAAAACAAAGCTTAAAAATTTGTGTGTACATTAAATAAACATTTATCTTTATACAGAAGTGAAATTTTTTTTTTAAAAATTGATCAGTATGTTTAAAAATGTAATTTTGTAGAGTAGAATAATGAATTTTATAAAAATTTTCCTTTTCTATGTTACGACATCTGCTTTTCAGCTAAATGTCTGAGGAATATCTCAAAAATTTCACTTCAGTATATATAATATATATGCAATATAAAATAAATATTTCCAGTTCATGCATACAATTAATTTTTGAGAAAGAAGACACAAATTAAAAAATATAATCTATATAAGACAGTAATACATGATTATATGGCACTTTGAAAAATTTCTTTAGTGTTTTGTATATTCACATGTAAACACAATTTCTTTAAATATAAGAATTAAAAAGATTATATAAATATTACATAGATAGTATCCAAAACAACAAGTAAACTATTTTGTGTTTTTAAACATGAAATTTATGATTTTTTTTTGTATGTAACAAGCTTCATGCAACACATTTTGAGATATATTTGTGTGTGCATTAAATAAACATTTATCGTTATACAGAAGTGGAATTTTTTTAAAAAATTGATCAGCCTGATTAAAAAAATAATTTTTGCAGAGTACAATAAGGAACTTAATAAAAATTTTCCTTTTCTGTGTTACGACATATGCTTTTTAGCTAAATGTCTGAGGAATATTTCAAAAATTTCACTTCAGTATACACAAGAATATATATGAAATATAAAATAAAAATTTCCAGTTCATGCATGCAGTAAATTTATAGAAATGATAAAACACAGTTTAGAAAAGAAAATTTTCAGAAAACAGTAGCTTTTATATAAAATTTTACCTCATCAAAAAGATCTTGCACTGTAGCCGGTTTTTACCTTATTTTTCTTAATATTATCTTCTTTTTTTCTTTTATCTTTTCTAATTTTCTTTGATCATCCAGAAAAAGCATGCTTGCTTTCATTAATTTTTCTCTATAGAGAGTTTTCATGGCACTTACCGAATATTCTCCAGGTCCTACTGCCATTTACTGAAGTTTTTGTTAATTTGGATACATTACCATCATTAAAGGAACAAACAGCATTATAAACACCAAGTGATAGTGTTTCAATGTGCACAAATGTTGTTTTCGGAACCTGTGATAAAATGACATTATGAAAACTTTCATTCGGGTTTTGTGTTTTTCGATGCAAAAATTATCTCAACAAATCAAGCTGGGAAAGATATCTAAATATAAAACTCATTGCTACTACAACAGCAACCGGAAGACTTTTTATGTTTGTAAGACTTACCCAATTCTTTAGCCTGTTTATATCCACTTCATGAATTTTCACCAACAGGTCAAAAACAATGTTTTTATGTGCCCATTTTTTTCATATACAATATTTCGAAAGAATATTGACATCTATCACCTTACCTGTATCAATGCTGGTCACAGTAACTGCACCATTTGATGATGTGTAACCGTGTTTCTGCCATGTCCACAATATTATTATTACCTTCATTTTCACAAATAGCTTCCCTCGCAGCATTTTGAATGGACTCCTCGTAAACAAGTTTTACATCATTTGAGATTCGCTTACCGTAAGGAGAAAACCTTGTAGGTGGTTGCCGAAGATTCATTATGCTGCAAAACATTCTTCCAGCTTCTGCACATCTCGCAATGGAACACGCAGCATATACAAACCTGGTATTTATTGTGGCAATTTGCATTCCTTCATGAATATTTAAAAAAGAGAATTCTACATCATATGGACAAGCACAACATTTCAGGACAAATTTCCAGCCCAAACTTACCTTTTAAAACTTGCCTGTCTAAACCTCTTTTACACATTTTACAATGAACTTAATTCTTGAAAGCAAATGCAAGAATATTTTAATTAATGATGGTATTTTTAATACTTACTTTAATAAGAAGAAAAACTCTAATCCAACTTTATTTTGCACATGTCTCCTTTGAGTCATGTGTATGTCAACCTTGAGGATATACATTACTCTATTAGTATTTGAAGTACTGTTACTATGATTATTGAACTATTACTATGTTACCTTCTTAAAATCCCGTAAGGCACCTTCTTCTCATCCACAGTATACCTTTATGTTTAGCCAATAAAGAAACAAAAACTTTGAAATTTCAAAATTTCCGAATTTTAGAAATTTTATATATTTAATTTAAAAACCCAAACACACACGATAAAAACGTGTATTCGGTCCAAAATAGGTAAACAACGCTGACGGTTACGCTTGCAGTTAATCTACAGTTAATTGCGTATGAATAAATAAAACAGAGAGTGGCTTTGGAAAAGCTTCCCAGATTTAAGAGGTCAATGTTTACATTTCTATCTGTCAAAGGGGGCGTGGCTAATCAGCTGATTATTTTTTGAAAATCATTTTAACATACTTTTAATTAGTAAAATGGCAAGTACGGTACATCATTGGAAAGGTCCTGATTTGGGGATTTTAGAAATATCAAAAACTCAAAATCGACTTCCCGAAGGTGTTTACCCTACTGACTCTCCTTAATGTAAATATTTAAATAATAGCTGTGATAGGCAATATCACGCTACCTTTATTTTTCTCAAATGTTATAACACATAAAGTTTATTTTTTCATCGAATAGTCGAATAGCATCACTTTCGGGATTTCTCTTAGATAAACATTTATTTGCAATAGTTCGTAAATTAAACATTTTCCATTCAATAACGTTTTTTACAGAAGGTACTTTGATTTTCCAAACGTATTTGCTTTAATAACCTTTATATTTGTGTATTGTATTAAAATTTTGATTTATCCTATATTATATGTTTTTCTCTCCTCTGAAAGCTTTTAGGCTTTTAGAAAGGAACTTACAATCTATGTACGTTTTATAGCTGTATATTTAAAATTAAAAAAATTCCTTTTATATCTGAATTTTTGTACCTCGTTTATAAATATAAAAAAAAAAAAATTCGCTACAATTTTAAAAATGTACTTAAATAAGTGGAGGAGTAGGAATTTTTTACATATTTTGAATAGTTTTGACTGCAGATATATATATTTCAGTTTCTGAACCATTTGAATAGAAGTTGTAAGACAATTTTACGAAGAGGTTGATATTAAATATAAACACATTGATATAAAAGGGAAGTGTTTTATTTTGATTCAAGCACGCACTAAAATAAGACTAATTTGTAATGTATTAGTTTTGGTGATATTTAAATTTTAAAAAATTTTCTACATGTACAAAAACCTTCTTTCACACACACATATCCATACATCGCTTCTCATATACTCTGTCTTCCCCACAAAAGCCATTATTTATCTATACTCAACAAATGTAATACAGGATAAATTTCCAAGTGTTAAAATTGTTTTTTTTTTAAATTTGGTATGAATATACTGCTTAATTGTCAGTTAACTTCACTGAATAAAACCGTTTCAAATATACTGCTTTGAAAGACAAAATTAATAGGGGAGATTTTTTTTTCCGAATAGAATTTGTAATAACTTAATTGTGAGAAAGATGTAGTTTTTGATGAGAACTTTCCGCTTAATACTAAATTAAAAGAAAGATAGAAAATCAAACTTGGATAGAAAAGGATTAGAACGACTTTCAAATTTTGAAGAAAAACATATTCTCATTAAACTTAAAATCTTTTGACTAAATTTGTTTTATTTTCCGATATGATAGAAATGTTTTGATATGTGATGATAGAAAATTAAACTTGAATAGAAAATGATTAGAAATACTTTAACAATTTAAATAAAAACATATTCCCATTAAACTTACAATTTTTTGACTAAATTTGTTTTATGATCTGTTATAAATGCCAATGTAGAGAAGATATATTTGCTTAGAACAAGTTGTTTGAAGTGGGAGAACGCTATGAAACAAAAGTTAAACTTTTGAAAAAAATCATTCAACATATAAATATTACATTTATAGTATTAAAATTTATATAAGTTAAAAGTATTGAAAACTATCGTTATGTTATTTTAAATTTTACGTATGTTTCAAAGAGGCAGATTCATTTTATTTCATATATCATTGTATGTAATGGCCTTCCGTTTATCCTCTTATTGTTAAAAACGTGAGAGAGAGATGGTCACACTTTTACTCTTTTTTTTAACTCTTTGTAATACCGGACGGTTCCTGCTTCCATCTGAAACCCCTTGCCTACCCGCAGACCCGGCTAGTTGTGTCGGAAAAACTGAATAATCAACAGATTTGATTTCACACTAACTATTTTATTGTTACCGAAATATCAGTCAGACACAATCTAATTAAGATAACTGATCAGATAGTAGAGCGTGGAGGTGAGATTCAATAACTCGGGAATTATACTACGGACCCTCAACTTATTCCCGGATAGCTTAAACACGCTCAATATAAAATACGTCGCACACTAATAAGCTAACTTCTATTTAAACAAGGCTCACGATACCTGCACCTTTATGAAGCAGATCCTACACTTGAATCTTGCAGGAGATCTTTATCTGGATTTAATCACTGTCATTGGATCCACTCTCGGTAATCCTTTTCATGGACAAACTCCAAAATATCTTAATAATTCCACGATCCTTCAATTTTCAACTAACAAACTAACTCGCCAACTCACTTGCCAGCTCTTTGCTAGCTCCAACTTGCAAACTCTTCAAACTCGTGAAAACAGAATTTATATTATATACTTCATGTGCATAATCATGCTTTCTTACTCGGCGAAGATTCTTACTTTCTTCTAAAAGTGTTGTGAAGGGATTAGTAGAACCGCGTATAGATTCGTCACATCTTTACTTTAAAAAAAAACATTAAGTTGTGTTTGTGCTTTCATAGTCTCATATTTAACAATAAATATAGGGTATTTATTTCAGGTAATTTAAAAATACCAAAATCATTTTATTTAAAAAGAATGTTTTAATTTTTAAAAATGACAGGAAAAAAATTTGTTTTGCTTTAAGTAAACAATATTTTTCAACTTTTAACTCTTCATTTATTTCAATTATTTTTTATTTTATTTTATTCTTACTCCTTGTTTTCTTGCAATTTTATTGAAAATGACAAGATAAGGTGAACAGCCAAGTGGACCCCACTTCTTTCATACAAGAGATTCGCCCAACTCAACTTCAAAACTGTGAACGAGTGATTTCCTAGTTAACAAATAAGCCGAACTGAGTAACAAAATGGTCCCTTCTAGACCTCCGGCGAACTTAAAAGGGGGAGAATGAAATATGATGCCCTTTCGAAGGAGTTCGCAAAAGAGAAGTAAACGCTTTAGGAATGATTTTTCAAGACAAAGAGAAACGCTTAGAGGGTTAACGCAGTGGATGAAAATCAAATTCGGTACTACGCGAAGCAACAATTCTCAGCGCAGAAACTATAAAGGGAGAGGGACTGAAACTTCAGGAAAACTGAATGAAGAGGGGTACATTCATCTGGTAGGAGACTGGGTTGAGTAGGGATGTATTCTGTGAGTAAGTAGAGAATAAGTTAAATAGAGCGAATCTGTCAATGAATTGATTTTCGGGCCTCTGAGGTGTACTTTTATGCTATGAATGGGTAAACTTTTTTCATGAAAGTCTGGTCTGCATTGATTTTCAATATATCTTTAGAAGCGGAGTATATACAGAAGTTGGTATTTGTAATGTAACAGTTATTCTGAATATTGCACGTGTAATTTTTGAAAGATATTGTTATAAATGTCTACACAGTGAAAAACTTCCTTTGAAAATCTACAAATATAAATAACAGTATTTAGGGAAGGAGTGAACATGACAATTCCATTCACCTCTGGAAATCTCGAGTAGAACCTCACGAATATATTAACTATTTGTTTTTAGTCTATTCGTTTTGTAATGCTTATTACTAAAACGCCTAGTGTATCAATTTTCATTTGTAAATATTCATTTTAAAGGAAGCATAATCTTTTATTTGTTTTAATCAATAAAAAGGCATAAGAAAAACTGGAAACTTTTACAAACACAATTTTATAAAAAATATTTCCATAAAAATAAAATTTAAGTATTCGCGAACATACTTAAAAATATTTTACGTTAGGCTTGAAAGAAAATTTTTAGAGATAAGAGGGAACTGACTTTAGTTAAGAAAAATATCAGAGTACCTTTAAATCTTAAAAATCTGATTCACTAGTGATACGAATCTCCATCTAAGTTCACACACATCTTGATCTTTAGTAATCATTACTTAGTTAACTTTGAATAATTCAAGCCCGAGTAAGCTCAGGTCCAAATATGAGATAAAATTAATAGTTTATTGCAGGATTTAAAAATAAAAAGTTATATATATATATATATATGAGTTAACTGAGAAGTAGGAAGAGAGCGGAAGGGTCAATTAGCAACCTCTCAACATTTTTTTTTTAACATTTATAAACCCCGTGCACCACGTAATGTATAACACGGGGTATACAACACAGACAGAAGAAAGGATTACAACACAAACATCCATACCAGAAAGCATTAATATGTAATTTAATAACACTAAGTTGTGCCCCATGGTGAACACATGCATTACATTTAGTAACTTGGATGTGCATTCATTTTTTTACGCGTACTCTATTAAAACTATTTGCAGTCGCATTTCATATTCTGAGTTTAATAGTTTTCACATTTTGCTTTTCCCCCGTTTACTTTGAGAAATATTTCCGCTAAATACATTGTTCCGATTGGTATTAAAATGTTTACAGTAGTGTGAAAAATCTTATGAATTCTACATGTGAGAATGTTCTACCTAAAATGTAGAAGCTGTTCTTGCTTAAATCTAGATTTTAGATATATGTCAATATCAAATGAAATCTTTTGATATGTCTCCGATATTGGCAAACCTTTTTATTTGTATTATATTATTTTATTACCGTATTTACTCGAATCTATATAAACCACACTTTCTTTCCAATATTAATGCTGCTGAAAATCTGGGGCGGCTTAGAACCGAAGGAAAAACAATCGTCGGATGGGGCAATTGTGCAATTATAGGTTCTCGTATGAATGCAACAGTTTATAATACTGATAGAATAACTGATTATTCCCTTCTTACTAGTTGTCATTTTTAAATTATTTCAATTTTGTAAAAGTCTATATCGATGAACAATTTTACACCATTTTTCGGACTATGGGTAGATAAGTGGTTAGAGAATCGGACGCCAGACCAGAAGGACTGGGTTCGATGCCCGAAGTCACCAAATACCCTTCGAGTACACACGGAGTACGTGCTCGTTCAATCAGTGGGTCCGGAAGTCTTGTGGGTGGTCGTAGCAGCAACCATGGGTGTAGGGGGTTGGAGAGTATTTCCCTCCCCTTCAGTTCTATGCCTAAATTGTGGAGGTGGATATAGGTGAATGTATATCGTGTATGAACCGAGTCAAATCGTACTTTCAATTATACGGTGCTAAAAGCTAATGACAGAAGTACACTTAGCCCCTTGCCACGATGAATTTCGTGTGGTCTAGGCATCGGATCATGGCTAGCGTGTCATGAGTTCGATCCCAGTATCACTAAAGACCCGCCGTGTAGGGAAGTGATTCACGTTAAATCTGTCGAGAGCTCAAACGTCCTCCCGTTGGTGTGGTAGTTAGAAGAGGGGGCTGCCAGCACAGGTGTCATCCGCGTCTCTTGACCATGGTTCAAAATTACGCGGATCGTCGATAAAAGCCCTCTTGTTGCTAAAAGAGTGCGACGTTAATATTCACTCACGATGAATTTCGTGGGTATCGATCTGACACTGTCCGACAGGTGGCATTAGAAACCACAACACCATTTTTCATTTTTAGCAAAAACTTGTCATTGGACTAAAATGGAGTACTATTATAATTTCTTAAGCCGTCACTGACTTAGAACCGTGAAATAGGGTTTAACAATACTATGGGTCCACCTTCCTCACTCTTAAGAAATTTTCAACATAACAGAGAAAAACAGAACCATGTTGAAGAATTAGGCCTTGATTTATGTACACGCTCATTAACGAATAAGTAAAATAAAATGAATGTATGGATAGTGAGAATAGAAAGGTGTTTCATAAATAGATGGTTTTTTTAAGGAAAATTTCATAAATAATTAACAAGAAAACCCAAAATAAAAACTTACACGAGTAGTTGGAAATGATGGGCGCTGGATAAAACGAACACCTTACTACTTCAGAAAAAAGGTCTCCTTTACCTGAGTAAAATTTTTTCAGTCATCTAAAGCATGATGTGTAGCGATGATGATCTTTGAATGTGAAATTTGCAGAAAGCAAGAAAATTCAGGTTTGTGAAAAGAAAAACTCAATTTCCTCTGATCAAAAAATTATTAGACGCCGGGTAATCACGAATTCGTTAGAGAAATACTCATTGAAAAATTCACGAATTTACAAAAAGGATTAGTTTCTGAATTGAAAATTAAATTGTAACTTACTGTCAGTCCATTGCTTGAAGAACGGTTGATGAAGCTGTGCTGAAATGTTGAAGTTTTGCAGCCTGTAGAGCTCCTCATGAGTAGATCGGTTTTAAAACAACGAACCACTCATGAGGAGCTCTTCAGGCCCTTCGCCTGAAGCCGATTGCTGGTAAATACATACCAAAATGAGTTATCAGACAAAAGAGAACTGAATTAAAAAATATGAATAGAAAAGAAACATACCTCCCAAACAAGAGCTGAAACAGCAGCAAATGGAACCTGAACTCCAACACTAATTGCAGCATGTGAATTTAAAACCAACACATGGCAAAAGTGAAGGAGATCTGGTTTTTTTATTTTTTATTTATTTATTTATTTAAGAAATGCTACCGGGAAGGACTTGATATCTAGCTCACATTCGTGTCACGCAAGGAAGGAAACCCGGGAAACTTCCAAGCAGCTAGTGAAAATTGTAAGACAATATTCATTATAAAAAACTACTTGTATTAAAATCAAGTAACTGGAATATTTAGACGATGGTAGACTTTTTTAAAAATAATAATATCCTTAAAATATAAGAGTTGCAGAAATATGAGTTTACACCAAAACACAATAAAGCTATAAGAGTTGCATAAAATATGAGTTTACACCAAAACACAATAAAGCTATAAGAGTTGCATAAAATATGAGTTTACACCAAAACACACAATAAAGCTAGGAAAGTCCAGCATGTCTTCAATAAGATAAAACAACAGTCTATACAATCATTAATATCAAGAATGACAATTCAAATATTTAGACGATGGTAGACTTTTTAAAAATAACAATATCCTTAAAATATAAGAGTTGCATAAAATATGAGTTTACACCAAAACACAATAAAGCTATAAGAGTTGCATAAAATATGTGTTTACACCAAAACACAATAAAGCTATAAGAGTTGCATAAAATATGAGTTTACATCAAAACACACAATAAAGCTAGGAAAGTCCACCATGTCTTCAATAAGATAAAACAATAGTCTACACAAATAATTTCCACAAAATATGTAATGTAACGCACGGTATAGTTCCAAGACCGAAATGTAGGTGCCGCCATTACAATATGGTTTGGACCGAAAGTGTGACTGTACGAAATACTGTTGTTTAGTCAGAGAGAGAGTTTGGATCTGGACAAGCGTGTGTCCCCATTTTCGATGTCCAATCCTGGACTATGTAAACTTTACTTATTTTCACTTATTTTCTCTAAATGTTTGTCTTGTAATTGTCTAAGTGTCTGTTCTTTGTACCTGTGCTATCTTGTATCATTAAATATATTAATTTACCCCGAGATTCTATTAATTACTTTTGGTTACCCCAAGTAATGACGCAAGCGGCAGCTACAGTAATCATTAATTTCAATAAGGAAAAAGAGAACATTTCATCATTAGTTAATATTCATAGCAATAAATAAAAAATTCTTCATTTGTGTTTCGTTAAATAAAAATGACCGTATGGAAGACAGCTAATACCATCATCCTGAATGAAATTTTTATCATAAAATGGCGTTAAACTGAGCTTATTTTGTTTCACCGTTTCAATGCTATGATGCTTCGTTGTTATATTTTGTTGTTGATGTCTCAAAAAAAGTTTATCATTTAAAACAGATTTATATAGATCTGCAGTGAATCGTTTTACTTGTTCTTTTTTTATACCCTTAGCTGTTTTTTTTGGATTCCTCACCGTGCACCGTGCAGTACATCTTACATTTCAATGCAATGAACTCTTTTATTGGAGAGGTTGTTTCACATTTAAGTGCTCCTAAAATTCCCTTATTTTCTGAACTAAAGAACTCGTGGTCAGTTGGAAGTACTTAAGTCCATGATGGAGTTAAATTTAGTTTTTAGATCAGTGTAAACGTTAGAAGCTCTGATCTCTAAGTACAGACTATCTGTATCCGTATACAGCAAACTGCATTTATTTTTATAATTTTTTTTGAAATAATCATAATACAAATTATACATATGTAATTTTGAATGCTCTAGAATGGTGAAACCGATATAAATGGGTTTGTCAAGACAAAATTTTTTTTAGTCATTTTAAATACTGAAAATTCTTCATTAATTATTTCAAAATTTTCTAGTAATGGACTGGAAAGTTTTTTTTGACACTGTTTCAAAGTGAAGGCTCCTTCAATTTGAAGACGTTTTCTAGGATTTTGTAAACTATTTCCCGAACCAAGCGTTATTCATAAGCTTAAATAAATCTCTCTCAAATAGATGTTTTGTGGATTGTCTTTTGTCATTGTTAAAGATAACATATGGTTTTAACCACGGTTTTTGTCTAAAACTTAAAATGTTGTGAATTTTTTGAAGAACCATACCTTTTTCCAAATAGAACTTTAAATTTAAATAATGTACAACGTAATTATATTTTGTATGAAAGCTAGGTGTGAGTTTACGATTTTGTTTTGAAAATTTAATTCCGTGATTTTCTATCAATTTTGTTTGATACCGAGAAAGCATATCAAATTGCATCACAGTATGATCAGGTGCGAGTGGAAAATCATGTAAATCATACAATTCAGGTGGATACAAGAGATCAACCTCTAAAAAGTATCCAACATCATCATTTGCTGATAAGTTGAAAACATTGAAATCTTTTATTTCAGATGCAGTTAAAAATTTGAAATTGCTAATAGGAAGGGACTGGGTCATGGTGTACCCGTATAAATTGTTAGCATCTACTGCAAAAATGTATGTCTCTTCACGTTTTGCGTCGTACGTTTCGGGAACAAAGCGATTGTTACAGCATGAATATCTTTTTCCTACATAGCATATTCCACCACGAATATTATCTTCAATCCACAAATACATGTTCACATCTGTAAATAATTCTAACTCAGCTTTTGTGTAGTTTAATCCTGCGTTCCAAGTTAAGTCTGCAGCAGTTATGAAATGACATGGATCTATATTGTAGTAAGCCATGCATTTTTGTCTAAAGGATGTAAAAATTTCAGCGAGTAAAACAACATCTAATTGTTGATATAGCTTTAAGTAATCGCCAAATGTTTTGCAATTAAATGTTCTAAATATTAATTGTGCAAAAATGTATTCGTCGCCTGATATGTGACTACTTGTTAAAGCATTGTAAAATGCTTCTTTTTTAGGTAAACAATTTTCATTTAGAACAGTTGGACGTGCTAAGACGTGCTAAAGACGTGCTAAGGAACTGAAAACTATCAAGAAAATTAATCTGATCGATTTGAAACGTAGTGAATTTTTGCGAATTTATAGGAATTATGCTGATTGATTTTGCATATTTGCTATTCAATTTTTTTAATATGAGGTGTGAATCGTAACCTCTTAAATTATGTATTATTACTGGTATAAAAAATGTTTTTCGATATAAGAGGTTACATTTATTATGGCATAACCTCTAAAGAGAGATGTAAAATGATTGTGATCTCTCACAATTTTATCAGTTTTTAAAATTTTTTTACCACAGATATGACATTTGGTGCTGCTAGGTTTATCACATGGAGCTATAGGCAAAATTCTATGCATTTTATCAATCAATTCAGAACACAATATTTTTAATTTGTAAAGAAAATTTTCAACTGCATCTTCTCCGCAATAATAGTGATTATAAATTATAGTGTCGTTGTATAATCTAAACATAATATACTATAACTATAAGTGACGTGCTGTTCTACGACACACGTAAAGCTTGTGTTCGTGTTTGGCATTGTCGTTGACACTGGAATGAGCATGCATTCGAAATCGCAATATATGGAAAAAGGGTGGTAAGAAGATTTTGCAAAATTAGTAAACTTAATTATATTTTCTCCGATATTAGGCATTGTAACTCTTTGAGGATTGACTTTTACACAAAGAGTTTTGTGTAAATTCAAAGATGATTGACGTTGAAATCCTACGAGACAATTTTCACAAAATTTGTGAATGCCCTTCTTTGTTGTTAAAAGGCTGTTGAATTTTTTTATTAAAAAATAATGACCATTATACAATAACAGATTAATTCTAATTCCAGACATTTTACTGATATATAAAGGAAATATTTCTTTGTCAAAACCGTATACATTTATTTTAAGAGCGTTAACTTTTTCAAATTTTTTAATTTCTGAAACTTTTACAGGAAATCGAAGAAATTCGTGTTTTATGAAACGAAGAAACTTGTCGTATCTTTTATACATTGTAGAATTATTGATACATGGGTATAAAGCAGCAACTATGCAGTACAAAAAACATTTATCGTTCTTACATTTTATATTTAAAAGAGCTTTTTTTATTTTTTAATTTTTGTGGCAAGCGAACATTTTCACAACCTCCTCGATTTTCCTTATAATTTCCAAGATGTATATCAATGTGTTGAATTTTTTTTATAACCCATCCGCTGCCATTTTTGATAAAATTTTCAATGTCAGTAGTATGGGTTTGATGGCTGTCAGATAAAAAGTGCCTTTCTCGAGATGATGGCTGTCAGATAAAAAGTGTCAGTTGGTATAGTATCAAGAATTGAGAAGAACATTATACTCTTATAATATGTTCTCTATATTTTAAAAATCGGATAAGAAATAAGTAAAATTGTTATCCACATACGAGGTATTTTTCAATGAAAAAAGTGAAGAGAGAAAAAAAAATTTCAGTCACAAATAAAAAAAATTAATAATAATTGATGGGAAAATCATTGATAGAGCTCATCAAAATGGAGAAGCATAACATTTAGCAAGTTTATATCTTCACATTATTGTGCAACAAACACTTAAAAGAAAATAACCTTGAGAGAAATTACGCAATTGAAACGATGTGAGCAAATGAAGCGCACTAAGAAACAATTATAAAGAGAGTTAGAATTATCGCAGTTAGAATCGTCTTACTGGTAAATTGACGAAAATGTTTTTCTCCTGTTGGAGTTCACGTGGCGATAGATTTTCGAGAAAGTACGCCGTTCTTTTTTCAAGGCGAAAAAAAAAACATTTTAGAATCGGGGGAATGTCTGAAGAAAAAATATTAAAAGAAATGTTTATCGGTCGAAATCATCATTTAATCACTCAGCGACATTGGAAATGGACAGAAAAAATGTCGGCTTGCTTATTTTAGTAATTCTCGCTGCTGTAGAATTAATTTTTATAATAATATCGAACCCTATTGACGCAACGGAAAACGAAGTTAAAATTAATAATAAAACATGCATTCGTTCGACTCACATAGGAAGGAAAATATTTTATCATGAGTGTTTAAAACACGGAGTAAATGTTCATGACATACGACATTTCTTTAATTTAAACTCAACATATTTATCAGCTAGCTTTTTAGGAGTTCAACTGTCTGAGAAGGAATTTCAGAAAGTATGTGAACAATGTTCAAACTGAAACATCCTTCGTGTTTACTGTGTGTGGGAGCATCACAATCGGGAAAAACCTCGCTGGTGCGACAAATTATTGCACATAAATCATATGAATATGAATTCAAAAACATTATATGGTGCTTCAAAGTTTTTCAGCCCTGGTTCATTGAAGAAAAAGAAATCAAATTTGTTCAAGGTCTCCCAGAAAAGTTCCAAAGCGAAAGCCTACTTATAATTGACGATTTAATGAATGACTTGAACGAAAAAATTGCTGAATTGTTTACGATTACAGCACACCATTCTAAAATTAGTGTAATCCTGATTTTACAAAATTTATTTCCCAGAAATAGAGTGATGCGAGACATAAGTCTGAATGCACAGTATATAATATTGTTTAAAAACAACCGTGATGTAGGGCAAATTCAGAACTTTGCAAGACAAGTATATGGAAACAAAGCATCATCATTTATGGATGCTTACAAAAGAGCACGCAAGGTAATTTTAACTATTAGGTGGTGGATGTACACCCGAGAACGGACGAAAAATTTAGGCTCCGAGAGAGCGTGTTCCCTGATTCCAATGGATTTTATTGGATTTATGTACCGATAAAATGAAGAACATAAAGAAACATTACCATTTATTGAAAGTATTGCTCAGCGCTTCTCCAGCACAAAAAAAAGCCATTATACGAAACCGCCGATAAAAGCCAATTACATTGTCTATGCGAAATTTGCTTAAACGTCTTAGGTGGTAATTTATCAGTGAACGTAAAGAAATTACGTAAATATAAAAGAGCCATAAGAAAAGTTGTCGTTAAAAAATTATCCTTAGAAAAAAAAAGAATAAATGAATCAAACAGGGGGATTCCTTCCTATTATTCTTCCTGATGTCATTTCTTCCTTGGCAACTTTTGCTGGAAAAGCACTATCACAGCAAATTTAACATCTGGAGCAATGGCCAGAAGAACAGCTGTTATTCCTGAAGAATTCGTATCATCCTATTTTTCGAAACACCTGACACTGGAGCACAAGATATTGAAAACCAAATATCGAGACTTCTTCATGAATCAATTATTCTGACGATACAAAAGCAAAACTATTAAGCCAATTGCTTTTGAAGTATCAGCATATTATTAACGAGCCTAAACCACCATTGCGTGTTACTATTGAAGAGTCAAAGGAGCAGGGACAAGAATTACCTAGAAGTAACACATTGGAAGATTCTATATTACGCGAAATAATTCTTCCGTTCCTACCAATTTCCAAAAATTTATTCAACCCATTGTAGAAAAACTGAAGACCCGTAGCTATGCTTAGAATGAATATGGTGAATTGATGAAAGATAGTGAAATCATCAAAGGTACGAACGTTATTGATTTATTTTCGTATTTGATGAGGAACGTAAAAAAAGGTATGAACCATATGGTTTTGCTGTTTTTTGGAAGGCATAAAAGAGATAAAAATCCCTACACGATGGATTGGCAGCCAAAAGTTAGTGCGAGATCTTGAGTTCGATGTAAACATAGAGGAGGATGAGAACAAAATCGATATCACATCTTTAGAACGAAGTATTACCCCAAGAGGAAAAAAGAAGAAACAAAGTGAAAAAAGAAAATGGAAAAACTACTAGAATCAGTGTATTATGATTTTTCCAATCCAGCATCGTTCGGTGGAGTAAAGAAACTGTCAAAAATCTCTAAAGTACCATACGAGAAAGTAAAACGCTGGCTAATGACCCAGGATACGTATTCTTTACATAAACCAGTTCGGTATAAATATTCTCGAAAAGCAACTCTTTCATATGGATAAATGATTTATTGGCAATGTGATTTGGTGGACTTACAACATTTAGCTGTACATAATAGTGGACTTAAGTTCTTACTCACTATAATTTATGTGTTTTCAAAGTATGCCTATGTTATACCGCTTAAAAATAAAACTTCTACTGCTGTAAAGGATGCCTTTGAAATTTTATTGCAGCAGGTTAAGCCTAAGAACATTCAAAGCGACAAAGGCAAGGAATTTTATAATACACAAATCCAAGCTTTATTTAAGAAGTATGGAATTAATCACTATTCAGCAGAAGGGGATCATAAAGCTAGCGTTGTTGAAAGGTTCAACAGAACATTAAAAACTAAAATGTTCAGGGTTTTTACATATAGAAAATCTTATAAGTATGAGGACGTTTTACAATCTCTAGTGAAGTCGTATAATAACAGCGTACATCGCAGTATAGGTATGGCACCAGCAAAAGTCACTCGTGATTCAGAACCGTTGATCTTCAAAACATTATATGGTTATACATTAAAAAACCCGAAAGTGACACTAAATAGGGGAGATTTAGTAAGAATATCGAAAGCTAAGAAATCGTTCCGACGAGGATACTTACCAGGTTGGAGTGATGAGGCATTTAAAATCTCGAAAGTATATCCCTCTCATCCAACCACGTTTGAGCTTCAGGATCTTAAATCAGAAACTATAAAAGGACGATTCTATGCAGAGGAACTCCAGAAAATTTCGAAGCGTTCGGATGATTATTGGCATGTAGAAAAGATTCTCAAAACAAAAGGCAGAGGTAGTAAAAAAGAGTATTATGTAAAGTGGAAAGGCTTTGATAATCGGTTCAATTCATGGGTAAAGGCAGCATGGATGAAGTGAACGATTTTTATGTTACATTACCCAGCAACGCGAGCATGGATTACTTTCCAAAAAATACGCAAGCATCATTTAGAACTAAACTAGCGCGTCCAATAATACTAACCGGTGAATGGGAAGTAGGTTTATCAGAGATTTTCGTTCCCCGAACCTGGTTCAACATCGGAAATCATAACAATAAATATTCGATAACATATGAAGAAACTAAAATTGTGGAAAAAGATTATGTTGAACATGAAATCAGAGTGAAAATTGACGAGGGAACTTCAGACAAGGAGGTAATCGATACAATTAACCAAAGTATTGAAGAAAAATGTGGGCATTTTGTCTCTTTTGCATTGGATCAAAAGAATATAATCGTGTATATCGCTCCGAATTATGAACTGCACTTGACAGCTGCTGATGCACCGCGATTGTTAACTATGTTACACTTACCGAGAGAAGATAGAATTATAAAAAATTCAGAGAGTTTTATGTTCAGAAAACCCACAAAGACAAACAAAGACAATTTTCTGAAAATTATTGCTAGAAATCTCAAGAGACATTATATAATTCGAGCCACCAGGTTTAATCATAAATATACCGATCTTGACAATATGCACCATGAAATATTCCAGCATATAAATTTTAATCTTATGCAGACTGGGATTGGAGGAGCGGCAGATTTTATTTTCGACTTCACGGAGAATAAGGTTCAAATAACTGTTCAAAAAAATGTTGAACTCGAATTCCGGTTACTATATGCCCCTTTGCTTATGAGGATGTTAAGCATGACGAAAGATGTTGTTTTAACCGGTAAAA
>BMAO01030848.1:0-15766 GCA_019973975.1 Trichonephila clavata
AGCCATCACTTTTTATAAGAAAATTTTTAGCCCATTTATGTGACTATAATCACTGTTTTTTTAAGCAATTTCACATAATAACTAAGATAAAGTGCTCTAGTTTTTGAAAAATTAAAATATCTCTTATCCTGAGAGTCATTTTAAAAATGAATAGCAAAGCAACTCATCAAAATTGATAATTCGTTCATAAAATGTTGTACAGAATGGGCCCCGTTTATGTAATTTTTTTGTAAATTTTTCCCATTTTAGTAATAATAATTTTTTTCTCTCTTCTTTATTTCAGCATAATTTTAATAAAATGTACTAACAAATCTAAAAACCACAAAAAAACACGTATCTTCATTTTTTTAAAAAAAATTGTCACTAGTAGACGGATACCTTAAAAAAGTTTTTTCTTATTTTCAGGAAATTAGTCGTATCACTATGTATAAGAATAAAGCATTATAGTTTTATTCTGCTTCTTTTTCAAATCTAGATTTATAAAACTATAAACTTTTTAAAGCAAATGTTTGATTTCTGTGAGAAAATTTCAACAAAAAAACTTGATAATTTTCGTATAAATTATGTATTGTTTTTCAGGAAAAAATATTGTAGGAGTGATTCCTTACCCAACATGCCTGTAGGAAAATGCTCTACTTTTGCTTCTATCCCAGTTCCTACGACTGATTGCGAGGCAATCCACACATACTGCTTCCCAGTTATATACCTAGTTCTTTTGCTGCTTTCATTATCTCCTGAGCTTCCATTCTGGTGAGAAAAGGAGGAATATTCTCGCTTCGCTATTGGCTACATCTTCCAGCTCATTGACGTATCCTTTCTTGTCAGCAGACTTCAATGTTAAAATATTAAAATATCGAGTCTGAAAAATTAAGTTAAAAAAACAATTTGCACATTAAACTATTTTAACAACTTCTGAGAACTGCTATACACTAGCGTTTCTCAAACTGTGTTGCGCGCCCCTCTAGGGGGTGTGATAACTCAACAAGGGGGGCGCAAGCATATTGAAAAGTCATAAATAAATAATTATTTAAATAAATTATTAATTTGCTGAAAGCATACAATCAAAATACATTCTGACATAATAGCAAATAAAATACACATTGACACTGGAATAATAAACTTGTTAATGTATCAGTATAGTGCAAATGTAATGTACAGTGTACTTCATACTTAATTTAAACAATACTAAAGAACAAGTTTAATATTTACTAGTGACCCCAAGATCTTGCCACATATAAAATTATCGTCAAAAATTAACATTTATCTTAGTAATTTGTATGATTTATAATAAATCTCTTAACTGCAAATAAAAAGTTACGCGATTTGCTTCCAATGCCACTATTTTCCACACAGGCACGCCGTGTGATGTATTGAGGGGAGGGGAGATAAATAAGCAAATCCTATGAAATAAGTAAGTCCTACGCAAAACATTGTCAAGATCCTTTTATGCATTCCAATGTCTTCGGAATAATTTTATGGATAGCAGTGCACAGAAAAATCGTACTTTGGAAAGACGTATATATACGTCCAGAAAATTAATGCTTTGGGTGAGTGAGACGTTTATATACGCCGGTGGAACTTAAGAGGTTAAAGTCGTATTGTACATTTAGCGTCGAAGTATAGTATTATTGAATTTAATGTATTATTATTAAAGGAAGGGGGGGGCGTGATGAAATTTATGATTTAATAAGGGTCGCAAATATTGAAAGTTTGAGAAGCACTGCTATACACTAATAATTTTAAAGTTTACAAACAATTAAATTACTTTTAGAACAATAAAATGAGTTTTTATTATTGATAATCATTCCACAATCTAAATTATTTAATTTATTATTAATTATAATTAAATAAAAAAATGTCTTTAATTTTTTGCATAATTTTACAACAGAGGAATTCAATCTTTTGTCTTACAGTTTTATAAATGAATAAATAAGTAAAGCTTCTATATGAAAGTATGTACCATATTCAATTTAAGATGTTTTAAGAAAATTACAGACAAGTATTAAGTAACATCTGTTTTTCTGACTTCTTTAGATAAAATAAAGAAAAATATTTAAATGACAATGGCACTTCAAAAACTTACATCTACTGAAAATTTAATTTATACAACAAGACTTAAATATCATTTACTGCACATTTTAAAATATTTCCTAAGAGTCCACGTGGACACTTGTTTAAATTTAACGACGGAATTCAAACATTCAAATGGAAAAAAAAAAATGTGTCGAATATTTTAAGATAGCTATTAATATTCATTCAAATATTCAATTCTAAGAAAGAAAAAAGGGTTGTGTTGATTTTATTTATATTCTTCTCTCTGTCTCTCAACACAACATATATATTGAATACACTTTTAAAAAAAAAAATGTTTGAAGTTGAAAAAATATCAGAGTAATTTAGATAATCGTTATTATGTTGCAAGATCATAGCAAGCATAAATTTTACTATTGAATACATTATAATATGTTAAATTAAGAGCTGTAAAATGATAAATGAAAAAAAAAAACAGTTTGCATATTCAAATAATAAGAGCAAATATGACTTTTTTTAATATTAAATATTCTATTTCTTGAGCAAAACAGTATATTAGTAATTTCTAACTAACAATTCTAAGGTTCTTTAATGTTTTAAAAATGTGTTAATTATTTAGGTAACTACAAATATATAGGTATATTACTTGAAATCCTTGCTGAATCCTCTTTGAATAAGATCCCTAACGGCCCGATGAAGTCGTCATATCCTCCAATTTGGGAAGTCACCACTGAGAAGGTATGCAAGAATACCGCCTCAAAATACTGAGCATAACTTGAGCTTGATGCTCCACAGTTGGAGCAAGTTGTAGAATCCTGGAATCGGATACTCGCTGCAAGGAACAGAAGGTGAAGAGCAAAAGAAATCGTTTGGTATTTATGGGAAGTCAGTGTTTAATATTACAGTTGCTTATAGAATGGAGGCTCTTCCTAAACTGGAAATAAGTTATTTTAATAATGATTTCAAGTGAGTGTATGTTTTATTTGTTATTTAAATTTTGAACGTAGTGCATGAAACTATGTGAGAAAAAAATTCATTTTAAGACTGTGTTAAAATTACATGACTTTATTTAAAAACTCGAAAAATTCAGTTTGTTACTGGCCCCTTGTTTTTAAATTTAACTGAACGGCACCTGGTGTGATTTTGGTGTTAAGGTTTTATTCCATATCCGGTCTTGTTGTAATATTTTTATGCAGCTTTTATTATTCTTCATATGATGAAAACCGTATGCTGTCAACCCAAAATAAACTGGTTTTAATTCACCTGGTTGAGATTATCATTTTCCAAGGGATCATTATGCCTTACACCTAAGTGCGTGACGTTAACAACTTTAATTATGAAAAATTAATAAAAAATAATGATAATTTGGAAACATAAAAACTAAAAAGAAATTAACTATACAATTTGTTATCGTTTTTAATCAGACGCGATAGGCTTTAACATCAAATCGCGACCTACAAAGTTCATCGTTGATGGGCTGGGTTTGGATACCTTTGTCGCGTTTGACTACAGCCAGTAAATTTCGCTAGATTTCTCGCCAAATTTAAGGAAGGACACCTTGGGATGGGACTCTTTCATCCCGCTAATCCTACCACCCACCTCTCAAGAGGACTTGCGGCTCTACGAACACATAGAGTGCCCCATGGAGCAGAGGCTTTATACATTTACAAACATCTAATGCCTTCTTCGGGATTCAAACCCAGGATTTTCGGCACAGCTGTCAGTGTTACTAAACATTCTCATCTGGGTGGCACAAAAATGCTTAAAAAGCAATTATAAGATATATATTTTTATCCATGTCATTCAATGACACACACAGTTTTAATTGTCTTTCACTGCTATAACTTTCTCTTAAAGAAGCATAAAGTGTTGATACTGGCATATGCTTAGGAATTTATTTCATGATGATAGACTTATGAATTTGTTTTGAATTTCATTTCAATTTTAAAGCATCTATAACTTTCTAGGAAAAGGTGATCAGTGAAAATTCAATAATTCTACATTTGTAGAGACAATTGAATATTTATACTTCATTATATTTTAATAATTTTCGAAATAATAACAAAGAAAGCAAACGAAATTATTTCTTTTTATTAAACTAGGAATATAATTTGCGATCAAATGTGTTCGATATCCCCACCGCTTTGTTACTTCTATGCACATAATTTTCTTATTTCCATTAAAATAATACAAATTTAAATTCTTTAAAACTTTAAAAAACAAGATAACGGAGAATGTAGTTCGTTTCCATTATATAATTTTGAAAAAAAAAATAGCGTATGTGCTATTATTAATTTTCAGTTTAACTATCTATCAATGAAAAAACAAGACTTGAAAATTTCACGGTCATAGTTACAAAAATTGCAAAACTAACTAAAGTCATATTTATACTTCTATTAAGCGTAAATAATATTATTTATAAAATAGTGTTTTTATAATTCTTATAACAAATTAAAAGATAAAATGTTCAAAATAAATTAAGACGAGATCTCCTAAACGAGAAAGGTATTCCAGCGATATGGTGCACTTTATCAAAAAATTCCCATATGTAAACTAAAAAAAGATATATATCAAGAAGTATTTAAATAACAACACACTTTTAAAAATAATTTTCACAATTTATATTATTATTGTAATTACAATATTATATTTACATAAATGCTCCAATTTTTCCGTTGTAAAAAGAAACATTCATTGGTTATAGGTTGATAGCATTGATATTAGCATTCCAGTAGACATTTTTGTCTTTCATCTTGGTACTTTTTGTTTACTGGCAGTAGTTTGGCAAAACAATCATCACAGAAACGCTCAGTCATGGCATTAAAGGATTAGTTGAATTTCGCAAGCCCATTACACCTCTCTTATCTCATGTTTCCATGGGACATTTATTGCCTCCGCACGAGTTGCTGTTATAATGAAGAGACTTGGGTTTGAGAATATGTTTCTAAGATAAGCAGAACGTTTAGTTCATTTGGTAAAAAAAAAGCCAATTTTTTTTATATAATCAGGAATATTTCATGAAAACGTGTGCTTAGATGGAAAACTCCTTTTTTCCGGACACTTTTGTTTGTTGTGTGCCTAACTATTTGCTGAATCCAAACATGTATTGTTAGAGAATGATATAATAAAGAAGCATGACGGAATTAGGCTTAGCTAGAACAATTTGTAATAAGATAGCAGCAAGGAATAAAAATTGTTTTGTTGTAACTGTCTTGCTTTTATTTCGTGTTAGGTGCCATTATAAGGAAATAAATCTCACGAAAAAAGGATGAACATTCGATTATTATTGATTCCAATAAGAATTGTTTGTTCTTTATGTGGAAAATATCAAATACCTTTTAAAAGAAAATATAGGAAAAATTACAAGGAAATGTATTCTAATAAATTTTCTTATAAATATACTTTTAAAGAATTATTTATACATTTTTTGAAAAAATAAATTTTGTCTAAAATCTCTTTCTTAAATTTTTTTGAAAACTACTGATTGCCTTCCTAGTGGAATTTATCTTAAATTATAATTATCTTAAATTATACTTCACACGTTTATTAAACTAATATTTAAACATCATTTATTACATGAGAACTCCCCTGATTTATTGAAAATTTAAAAAAATAAGTAATTAGTCTAATTGAACTTAAATATTCATATTTCATCAAATAAAAATTAATTAAATCTTTTTTATATAGTTAGCACATATTAGTTACACATTCACTGATTTAAAGCGCCCTTTAATGGTACATAATTGCTTTGATTATTTATTATTTAAAATTATTCTAATTTCTATTTTGGCTATATTTTAACAGTTTTAATTAAATTTATTTTGATAACTCCAGTGATATATTATTTAGGAAGTTAAATAAATTCTCTAAATTACTAAAATATAGCAAGGTATAGTATCTTATTAGTAAATAATTACTAACTAAAACTGAAACTAATATGAAATAAATTTCTTTAAATAAGATATATTCTAAGCCTAATTTTGATTTTTAACAAACCCACTTAAATGGTATTATTATTTTTTTAAATCATAGCTTTGATTATATAAATAATTGCTGAAACTTCGCATATATATGGAATAACTACAAAAATATCAAAAATCTATCGAAGAAATATATGCATTTCTTAAAGAAGTTTTCATAACTTCTCTCAGTATTGTTTTTTAAAAAAGTAAACTTAACTTTATTGCCAGTTTATTTGATCATTTTTTGGTAAATAGCTGTCAAAATGCTGCACTCTGAGAAAGATTAATGGTTTCCAATTACAAAGCGAAATGTCTTAAAGTTTCAAAAATTACAGACAATCTCAAAAAGCTAATTTAAGCATGATAAAGTGCTTAGTTTTAGCAAACTGAAAATAAGTCACGTACAGGTTAGACGCCAAATACATTAAGAAAGTAAAAGTTTATTTATATTGGCATTTTTATAAGAGTAAAATTCTAAGTGCTGGAATTTTCAACAAAGACAGCTAATCTGAAAGAATAACGCCCTGTGTTTCTAATTATAAGGATGAAAGTTTATTTTCTAAGACTTGAGCTAAATCAGTAAGACACTATTCCCAAATTATCATTATAAATTAAATATTTATAAGCGTAGTATATGTATATACGTACTTTTGAATTACTTCATTTATAATGAGCACATATATTTTAAATTTTCATTCCTTAAATTTTCAAATAGTGTTTAACATGTCGTAGATATGGGATATAAATAGCTAATACTGCAAAAAAAAGATACAACGATAAATACAATTTTCTAATTTTATACTCTTTATACTAATTAACCTAAAAGTGTCGTTTTTGGAATATATATATTATAAAAGATACTTTTTATACTTATGAAATTTATGTTTGAAATATAATTCTTTTTAGACATGTGCAACATGAATTCGAAATTTAGAAACAGAACACAAAGGATTTTGTTAAATTTTTGTTAATGTTAATGTTAATTAATTTTGTTAATGTTAATTAAGTTTGTTAATATTAATTAATTTTGTTAATGTTAATTAATTGACACAATTTCTTGTTAATAGTAATTACAATATACATTCAACAGTTTCTTTCTTTATCTATTAAAGATAAAACTAAACTGATGAAACTCAAAATTTCTAAAGAAGAAATTTTTTTTCTTCTCTTCTAAAGAAATATTTCTAACTTTCTTTGTAAAGCATTAGTTTATATATAGAAGCGAAATATTTATTTGCATTTTATTGAATTAGCGAAAAAATGTTTTGGAGCTTTCACATAACTGTTTTCAATTGTAATTTTTTATATCAATTGATAAAAATTACTGAACGAATTTTAGATTATTAAAAATTAATAAACACAGTTTTTAAGAGGAAACCATTTGAATTATATCATTTTTCTAAGCAACTGCTATTCGCTCACAGTTTAAATGTTTTTTACTACGTGTTATGTATTAATATATTATCTAAATTAATTCAATGAATGTTCTACTTGAAAAATAACATGACAAGACCAAAAGAGAGCCTCCACCCTAGAAACATTTTTAAAAAATGTTAGATACATATAAACAATTGAATATACATCAACAAATCATAGAATGAAGAAAATAAATAAAATTTGAAACAATTCAATGTAATAATATTCACACATAAACAATTCAAATATAAAAATAATTATGTACATTGGGAGGTTTAGACAAAAAAGCACACTTAGAATTTATATTTGGGCTAGACTGTGGATGGATTGGACACACATTTTAAAACGAAATCTAAACACATGGTCAAAGGGAATGGAATTTGAAGGAACAATGGTATTTTGACAAAACTGTACAAATTGTGTATTAGAATGGATGAAAACGTGCAGAGCCGTCATGCAAAGCCATATTTGAATTTAAATTCAGCTTAAGATGCAGGTGTATCATGCATATCAAACATGCCATAGTATATAAAAAATATATAAAATAAAGGTTCATGCAATCATGCAATTTTCCAGCTCACATTTTCTTAGCAGTGTCTCTTTTGTTTATATCGTTAAGATTACACTAAATGAAAAAATTTCCAAAATATTTGTTCTGGAATTCTCAGAATGTGTTTTTATCGAGAAGGAAATTCCAGAGACAGCGTGACTTTACTTATTTATTTTTTTTATTTTTGTCATATTATTCAGGATTATGACGCATGGAAATATTTGTAGAAAATGATACAGACAAAAGGGCAAAATAAATAATTCTTTGAAAGTTTATGGAAGTGAAATACCTATGACATTTTTTAGCATTTTTTAGCAATTTTCGTAAATTATTGAAACAATTTGATTCTTTTTTCAAAAGTGTATTTTATTTTTTTTGAAAATGTGAGCAAGAATGGCGAAAGAGAAAATTATCAAGCCTTAAGAATGACAGAGATTAAATTTTTCCGCACTGAATATTCTTTCGGATAGCATAAATGCAATTTATTGCATTTTTTAACTCAATTATTGTTCTTAACCTAGAAAGTGAAATGAATTTAAGTGGAATTATTTAAATATAGCTTATTTAATTCTTTTGGGATGAAGTCACACAATTGTGATAAATTTACCGTTATTTCGTAATCAAGTATTTCATAAAAATTGAATTTTTTCCTAAACATAGAGGATTTTTTTTATTACCGTTAACGTTCATTCCACTAAATTTAAGCAATATACATTAAAGAAATTTTGTTGCCATTAATGATTGTTGTAAAAGTGAGTTCTTATTGAGATTAAGCTTTATTTCCCCCTCTAACAATTGAATTTGTTGTGAACGAAATTAATCAAATTTTAGTTGCCCCTTTTTGGCAACTCAAGCTTCAAAACAATTCGTCAATAAGGCTTTGATGTCAAATTTAGTCTAATTCATTGCTTACTAACTGGAATATTTGGCTCCATAATTTTTAAGCATTAAATTTGACTGATTCGTAACATGTTGTCAAAAAAGATTTATTCAAAATTCTACCTTGGTTTTATGTTAAATGATAAAAAAACACGTACAAGATACGTTAAAATAAAACATTAAATTTGAGTAAACAACATAAAATTTGGATTAATATTTAAAATTCGAATTAAGTTATTTTATAACATGGAAATATAATGTGCTATCAACTGTTAAACGAAGATTTCAAAATGCATCTTTATGGGAATACAGTGTCTGTTTCAATGAAAATAAAATATATCTTCTTTGAAACAGACAATGTATTAAGATAAATAAAATATATCTTCAAAAAATCCAATTATTTTACAGAAGAATAGAAGGAAAAAGAGTTTAATAAATGTTATTTTAGAAATAAAAAAAGTATGGCATGCTTCAGATTTAGAAAGTTTATTTTATTTTATTATTGACTAAATTTACATATTCAACGTAAGAAATATTTTATAACAAAAAGTGGACTGAGAAAATTAGGGATTAGGACTTGTATTAATTGTGATTTCATTGTCAAAAAAAATGAGTTTAATTTTTAAATATTTTTCATAAATACTAATTTGAAAATTAACATTTCCAACCATACACATTTCCATTTTAATCCAGTAGTAGTCATTTGAGTTTTTTTTTTTAAATTAAGAATTTCATACTATTTGATCAGATATTTTCTCTTAAAAACTAATTCAAACTTAAATATCTTGAAGAAATATAAAAAGAAATATAATTTATGACTTCTTCGCATCTTCAAAATGTAGTGTATGGTGAATTAAATTATGCACGGATAGGAACGAGTAGTAATTCACGAATTATATGATATGCTTTAAGTTCATGGATATAAATTAATATGTCTGTCATTCTCTAATAAAAATAGTTTAAAAATAGAGTAAAAATGTTCAATAGAATCTACATTTATAAATTACTCATCTTGCATAAAATACTGATCCAGTAAGACCAGGAAATACTTTTTAAAAAATAAATAGGAGCTTTAAGTAAAAAAAAAAAAAAGTCTGAGTATTAATTTCGTAAAATTAAAAATGAAGATTCTATTGAGCTCTTAAAAACAAAAAGATATTAAACATTCACTCATTATACAATTGCAAAGCTAAGCTTTTCTACCTGTGTCTGCATCCATGTTTGTAGAAAGGCAGCACAAAAAAGGAAATAGTTTCATCAGACCTAATAGTAGTGTTCGAAACTAGATAAGTCATGGGCGCCAATATATTTGATGAAATTTCTCTCATGGTTTTTGCTTAGGCAGAAACTAATTACAATCACGAATGACAGTTTTATTAGATTCAGCATGGCTTCAAATAGTAAACAAGATATTTTGTTTAATTTAATCTTTTTTCTTCTTTGCTAATAGAAAATAGTATGTATACAAACCCTGTCTAATATGTCAAGGAATTAAAAAAAAAACATCAGTCTTTTTACTGTGTAAACTTGTCATAGTGTTAGAAAAAACGTGTATGAATCCCTCTTCAGTGTTGTAATGTTAATGGTCGTAAATAATATGAATTAAGTTATATAAAGAAATGTACGAAGTTGAGTAAAATATTATTTGAATTTAGGAAAATAATTTTCAATTCTTCTACTGAGAAAGGAAATTTCTTATAGCTGAATTTAAATTAAACAAATATATTTTAAGTTGATTTATTTTTTTACTTTTGTAAACAGAAAATAGCATACATATTAGACGTGTCAAGTGTATGAAAAATAAAAAAGAGAATTCTATTTTTGAGCATTTATTTTTAGTGCGTGAACTGTTTATAGCAAAGATATATTCAGTGTGAAAACGTATAGGAATTTTATTTATGCGTTGAAATGTTAATACTTATAAGTAATATGAATTCATTAACTTAAAACATGTAACAAACTGAGATAAATGTTATTTAATATATATTAAAATGTAGTGTTTAACACTTTTACTAAAGATGTTAAAAGTTCACTTAAGGCAAAAGAAATCAATTCTTTATTTTATTTAAACTGTTTATTAGTTTTTTATTTTATTTTTTAAAGAAAAAAAATCAAATCAAATGAATAAATTATGTTTTTTAGACTGTAAATCAGAAAAATATATTGGTGTGAAAAAGTATAGGAATTTTACTTTTGTGTTGTAATGTTAATACTTGTAAGTAATATGAATTTAGTAACTTAAAACGGTAGCAAACTGAGATAAATATTATTTAAAGTAAATTAAATTGTAGCGTTTTCAACACTTAAACTGAAAATGTTAAAAGTTATCTTGAGACTAAATAAATCATTTATTTATTTTATTTTAGACTGTTTATTAGTTTTTTGTTTTATTTTTTAAAGAAAAAAAATCAAGTTTCATGAATAAATTGTCCTTTTTAGACTGTAAATCAGAAATTTCTATGTAAATAAATTCATGTTTAATTTAAAAAAATCTTAAGAGAAATTATATTTATTACTCATATGTACGAAATTTTTGAACTATGTTTTTGTTTTCATAATAATGTTTTTAAATAACAAATATTTTAATGAATGAATATAGTTTTGTGCGTAAAAACAAAAAATAGTGATAACGTAATTTCAATGTTTTGAAATCAATTACGCTTATTTTGATCTCTTTATAGAGTATCCCATCGTGTAATTTTCTACACATTCTAATGGTTTTTAATTATAATCATAAGCATAAAACTCCCCAGAAGAAATATTAATAGATATTAGTATTATATTTTAAAATTACCTCAATTATAATAAAGACATCCATTGCTTTTTGTATTTTCAGGCTTCAATATTATATGACGCCCATGAAATTTTTAATATATATCTAAATATACTATGCATTTGCATTTAATTCTAACCACCCTTATATGTAACTTCTATCGCAAGCCATGCCATTTACACTTAATTTATTAGATGCTTAAATTCGGTATTTTCTGTAATGCAACTATTTTCTAAATGCAATGCAACTTTTAATGCAAATCGTAAAGCTCTTCAATGCATCTTGGTATCTGTAAAAATACGGAAACATTCATGAAAATGTTCTTGAAAATGATATTCTAAGAGTTCTCTAACTACAAAAAGAATTTTTTGACATGTTTTAAGTTATTAAATTAATTTTTTATTCGTGTGTTTCATGTGATGTGATATATATTTAATTTTGTTTTTTACTTTGAATTTACATAAAAGCCTTTTGAATGAAAAATGTATTTGTGATTTAAAAAGATTGCATGAAGTAGTTTTTCAAATTATTACTAAATTGAAAATAATTAAAACTGGGTTTGATACTTAATATATATAATATTTAACCGTGGAGTTTATGAAATATTCATATTTTAAAGTTTAAAATTTCAATAAATTTCTTCTATAATTTTATCAATATTACTATATTTTATATATTATTAGCAATCTCAATTCGTTTTCTTTTATTCTAGATAAAGAGGTATTCTTGTTTTTTTAATCAAACAAATACACTTCTTTTTAAATGATTTAAATCATTAGTGCTGTTGTACTCGGGATTTATTTTATGGTATTAAAATTATAATTCATACCCAAGACCATATTAAAATTTTATATTTTATGATTCCGTGTTTGATTTTCCGTACAATATATTAACCGTTTTCATACATTAATCACATGGCATCAGAACACGTATTTTAATTTACTTTTAACTTAAAACAACAGCAAATTTTCACATTCTAAGATGCAATACATAGCACATATCGAACATTTACACTAAAGCAAACACATTAATAATGATTACTTTTTCACAATAAAGTACAACAATGTGCGTGCAACACTGAAACATTGCAGATTTACATATATTCATAGGATAAGAAGTACACATAATTTTGAAACATGCTTTTCATTTAAAAAACTTACATTTATGCTATTTTTATTGATATACATCACAAACAATATATTATTCAATTTAAAATTCAAAAATAACTGCTTCAGGATACACATATTTTTAATTATATGGAATTTATTAACTGTACCTAAAACAAAGAGGTGCCTTTTGAAATTAAATTGATTATTCCTTAGCTGGTTTTAATCATCAATATTTTACAAAGAATTTTCCCATGAATTACGTAACTTTAATATAATAACATATACATGTGCAAATAATAAATACTAAATTATGTTTTTTTCTAATTTTAAAACATGTATTTTTTCATTATGTTCTCAATCTTTATTTATTTATTTTTAATTATATGCACAATCTTTTTTATTAATTCATTTTTAATTATGTGCTCAATCTTTATTTATTTATTTTTAACTATGTGCTCATTATTTATTTTAAAATGACTTCGTTCGTATTTGCATATGTGTATTTTACTTTCACATATATAGGTATTTTAATATCATGATGCAATGTGATAAGTAAGTTGTTAATATATAATAAATGTACTTTTTTATAATTTTTTGAAATAAAAATTTTGCTTGCATACATATGTAAATATTGTATTTCAATAACAATGCTTCAGAATATATGAATCCTTTATTTTTGAAGTATCGGCATGTATTTTAATTCTCATGTTTCTGTTTCCTATTTTTATTGAAGCGTTTTGAAAAAAAATAATCAAATAAAAGTCAATATATATATATTACTAATTTTAGATTTATTTATTTATTTTACATTTACCAATTTATTGATCAATATCGAAAATACGTTCTGCATGGTTTTTTTTAAAAGAGAAGAATAGTGGTTCTTACAAAAATAAAAGGAATTTTGAATTGGATTTCTAAAATACAATACATATATCTGGTACTCGAGAATCAAAACTGTATAATAAAACTTTTTATCAGATAACTGACAGTGAAAATTTTCCGTCTTACGTGAAATTTATTTTAAAACTAATAATATACTGATTTAGATGGTATGTATACATATATGCATTCACATGCTTACATTGGATAATGTTTAGTAACACAGTTAAACAGCCGTATGCATTTCACTTATTCTTTAAATTTTGAGTACATTGTTGATGAGAAAGAAATTTAAAATATGAAATATCACTACTGAAATGTGACCCTGTAATACAATTAAATTAAGGGTTTTTTATTCAAAATTTAAACAATTCGTAAATATTTTTCTCAGTAGGATTTCTAATTTTATATATGATATAAAATATGTATCATGTATAAAATAAGAAATCCAATATTTATTGAGAAAGGAATTCTATATTCCTATTTTATATTTGATATGATTTCTACCTATTTATGATTTTTTTCAAAATCTGTATGTAGAAATAAATCCAAGTGAATTAAATCCAAGAGAGAAAATAATATTGGAAAATATAATTCAACTAAGATACAAGGTGTGACAAACACACACACACAAACACGCGCGCACACACACGCGCACAGGAGAGAGAGAGATAAAACGAGACGAAGTATGTTGATTGAAAAAGAGGGGAGTTGGCAAACAACTGTTTGTGACGTCATTCCACGCAACTCCTCTATCTATGTAGCTAGATTGACCGAAACCGATCTCTTCAGTTTAGAGTACTGCATCGTTGAAGAAATCTGCCAGAACAATGTCGAATCAACATCAAATTTCTTGAGAAACGTAAGAAATCAACCAGGAAAACATTTCAAATACTAACCGAATATTATGGAGATTAAACTTTTTCTCGTGCACATGTATTTGAATGGCATAAGTAGTTTTCAGGGTGAAGGGTCAGTTTGGGAGATCATGAACCCTCTGGGCGCACAAGGTCAGCAATTTCAGACAAAAACATTCTTAAAATTCATGATATGTGTGGATTCCCAGTCACATCAGTGGTTAATCAACACAACTTCATTTAAGTACTAAAAGACGTTGTGAAAAAATTAGGGGGGGGAAAGCCAGAATTAGGGAGTGATGAATGGCTGTTGTACCATGACAATGCGCGCGTTCACACCGGCCTATCTGTCAAGCAGTTTCTGATCAGCAAAAACATTACCCGTGATGGAACATCCTCCTTTCTGACCTGATTTGGCTTCATGCTACTTTTTTATTTCCTGCAGATAAATCTTGCTAAAAAGGAAACTCATTTTACTTCCATTTAAATAAGTTTAGACAAAAACGGAGAATCTCCTGAAGGACTTTTGAAAAACCTCGTTCCAGAGCTATTGTCAGCAATGGCAATGCCGAATACAGAAGTGTATGAATACTGAAGGGGACTACTTTAAGGTGATACTGTCAGGGATAACTAATTTTGTAAGTTCAATGATCTATTGGATCAGTCTTGTATATTAGAAAATTGTGTAAATATTTGATAATATTCAAATGTCAATTTTAAAGAAATATTACATATTCTATTTTCGTATTCCAGTTAATGATGTTTCTCAGAGCCAAATCGTACCTAAGTAATGAAATTTTAATAAAACTCTAAGTCAGGAGAAATATGTTTACTTTTTGCAATAAGGAATATTTTAGTTATTGGTTACCTTATTTTAAAAATACATTATCAGTATGAAAAAAAATTATTGAACTGCTTTAAAGTTTAAGAAAAGAAGGACATCATGCACTTTTTAAAAAATTGAGTATTCGATTTTAGTATAAAAACAGTGCATATTTTTCTGAATCTAAAAATTTGTAACTAAAAATGTTTAACTTATATGTTAGTTGACAAAATAATCTAAAACTATGTAAATAATAATTGACAAACTCGTTAATAACGTTTACAAAAATGTTTAGTTTTTTACTTTTTCTCCAAAGCATAATTTTTTTGCTTTTAAGTACACTTTTTTTTAAAAAAAACTATTGCACTAGATGGTTCCAAATTTGTATACTTTTTATACAGGATGCCTCTGCATATAGTAAATCTACTTTCTTTCTTAGTTAGTCCATAAAGTTTTTTTTTAAAAAAAATTCTTTATATGTGAAAAA
>BMAO01030849.1:0-80547 GCA_019973975.1 Trichonephila clavata
CCCCAAGTGGCGTTGAGGGGACTTAAGGGGCGTTATAGATAATTATTTCCATTTTTAAACTATTAGACGCACAGTCTTTATAGAGTAGAGATCAGCTATAAGAAGGTTTTGTGAAAACAGATCTCTAAGTGGCGTTGCAGGGGAATAAATGCGTAAAGAGATAAATTTTTTGTTTTTAAACTATTTGACCTACCTGCTTGAAAATTGGTAGGAATGTTTCTTTCATGGAGTAAATATCCGCTACAAAACGGGTTTGGAGAAAATTGACCCCCAAGGTTGTTGCGGGGGTTAAGGGCAGATATAAATAATTATTTCTTCTTTTAAACTATTAGACTCATAGTCTTGAAATTTGGTTAGCAGATTCCTCTCATAGGATAGAAATACACTGCAAAATTTGTTTTGTGAAAATCGACCCCTAGGTGGTGTTGCGAGGGTTCAAGGGGCGTTATTGATAATTTTTTTTGCATTTTTTAATAATTGGACGCACAGTCTTCAAATTTTGCTAAGCAGATTCCTTTCATAGAGTGCAATTCCCCTACAAAATGGGTTTGTGAAAACAGACCCAGAAGTGGCGTTGCGGGGCTCAAGTGGCGTTATAGACAATTATCCCCATTTTTTAAACTGTTCGACGTACAGTCTTGAAATTTGATAAGCATATTCCTTTCGTAAAGTAGAGAACCGCTACAAAATGGGTTTCGCGAATATCAACTACTAAGTTTAATTTCGGGAGATTAAGAGGCGTAATCGATAAATATTTCCATTTTTAAACTACTTGATCATCCTGCTTGAAAATTGGTAGGTATGTTCCTTTCATGAAATGGAGTTCCTCTAACAAAGAGTAAAATGAAAATTGACCCCCAAAGATGTTTGCGCGGGGTCAAGAGGAGTTACAGAAAAAAAATTCCTGTTTTTAATTGTTAGACCCATATACTTGAAATTTGTTAAGCATGTTTCTTTTGTTGAATAGGGATCCACTAAGAATAAAATTTTAATCAAATCAAGTTCTGGGGGGTTGCAGGGGGTTACTGGGGACGTATTGACAAAAAATTACTTTTTTCGAGCTACAAGGACTATAATAATGAAATTTGGTTTGCGTTTTTCTTTTGTTGAATTGAAATCCGCTAAGAGCGGTAATTTTGGGAAAACGGCTCTCAACGGATTACGGGGATATTGATAGTAAAACTTTTGCTTTTTTCTGTTAGATTTAGACTTGAAATTTGGCTTGCATGTTCAATTTACGGAGTAGAGATCCACCGAAAATTGGTTTTGTGGGAATCCATTTGGTTTTTGATTTACGAAAGAGCAAACATCATTCTATGCTTCAATTTTAGAGATTTTTAGAAAATACAATTAGATGAGTTCTGCCCTTTTTTTTATCAACAGGTGACAGTTACAGGTATAAGTATATTTTCAATTCAATCGAATTCTTAATGCTAGGACTTAGATATCAATAATTTATACATATATATAAGCAGTAAAAATTTATAAACCCAGCGAAGCGGGCGGGTAACAGCTAGTATATATATATGTCACTGGTAATTATTAAACTGGTTCTTAACTTAGTAATGTTAATCCCACAGTTTGAGAAACACTATTCTAGGTATATCTAGTTGGAAAATTACTCCTAATTAACCAAGAGCTACAGAGCTTTTTCTGTATAATCACCAGGGAAAATTATTAAAAGTCACGAAAATTTTTCTAATTCCCGGCATAAATGCGGAAAGGAGAACAAAGTAAACAGACTCCGGTGTCAAATTGACACCGACGGACGTTCAAGTGTTAATGATGTCATTATGTTTCAGATTTCTGTTAAATTTTCTCATGGAATATGCTGAAACAGGGTTCGTCTAAGCTTCGAATACTTAATATGCGAAATTTTAAACTAATTGAAAGCAAGTTAAAGTCAGCTTTTGATGTTTTTTTAACAAGATTTTTAAATCACCGCTTTCACGTCGTTATATATTTCTTATTCCTAATTTTTAATAAAACATTTGTACCATATGCTAACAATTGAAGGAGGCAATTAAGAAAATCCAGGCAATCCAATATTTCTAATTTCATTTCTTGCAATTTGATAATTTTGTGCGCATAAATCATGAGTAATTTGCACATCTGGTATAGAAAACATAGTTAAATAAAAAATAAAGATGTATAGTAAGTTTAGTAAAATACATATCAAATACTTATCCCTTAAATTTAACATTTCAAACATTCAAGTTTAATAAAATGCATAACGCAATATAATATAGCTGCGCACTGAAATTTTGTTTAAAATTTGATAAAACATTTTCTCTCAAATATCTAAATCAGATTTATAATCATGTCTTATACAACAAAACAATTAATATAATAAATATTGCTTAATTTTTATCATATATAGTTCTGATTGATTTTATTATTTAAATAGAAAATTAGAATATTTCATCATAAATATAATTAATCGATTTAATATAAATGCTAATGAATTTGTCCATTACATGGATACAGTTTTGTACCACGATTATACTGTACAATATATATAAAAATTTCGTCGCGAAGTAATTAATTCTTTTTTGTTTTAACTTATTATTTATACCATAGAATAACTTCCGCTATAATGAATTTGCGTAGTCTAATTATATAACATTGCAAAAAAATCACAGATGCATTAAGCGCCAAAATATCTGAATTATCGGTTCTTTCACCTTATAGATTAAAAGATCGATGAAATATTGGTATTTTTTATCAATATTTCCACTAATATTTGTATAAAACGAATAAACAGTTACATGATTTTCCTTATCTTGTTCAAGGAACTAACGATAAATTTGTTAATTATAGTTTGCAATGCTATAAATGTATTAGTAGCTGATGTGGCTAGCATTTAAGTTTTCTTTTTAAGGTGTCAGTTTAGTATTCTGCTCTAAGAGATTTTCCGGGAATTCGAGATGATTTTCAAAATTATTGCATTATTTTTTAGTTCAGTAGGTAATATTTAAACTTTAAAATGTTCTACTTTTCAAGAACTTCACAGCTTCTGCCAACATAGGATCACACTGTTGCTATGGTATCAAGTTAAGTATGATTTTTCGATACATAAATTTATTCAGTTTCTATTCATGTTTCTTAATTTTTGTTATATCGTTATATTTACACAAACAGACTAAAGCTTGATTTTATTTATTTTCGAGATCTCAAACATTTCTGAAATGATTTGATTAAAAAAGAGAAAAAATATTTTTTCATATTTCTGCCTTTCGTATATTGTATGAGGTATGAAAGCTTGACTAATTATTTAATACACTTATGATTGTAGTTATTCAGAGGCTCAACAACGCATGAGAGCCAAGGCCTACCGTGTCCATTTCAGTGTAGGTGACCATTGAGCGCTGAGTTGCATGAGCAGGTGTCCCGATCAGGTGGTCAGTCTGAAGCGAAACCCTCAGTGTTTAATTCCCAAGCAAACATTGGACACATTTATCAGTCCACTGAAGGGATAAAAGGATGATTCGACCTTGACCAACCCGAGGATAGAACCCTAGACCTGTGGTGTGAAAGCGCTACTAATCGGCCTTAAGAATATATACTACATAACATAAAAACATTACGCCCCAGTAAAACCGGTAGATGTCCTCTACAAGTATGTAGAACGAAACACTATTAATATAATTTATATTTTTATTTGGATATATAGCTACAAGAAAAAAAAAGAAACCAGTAATACAATGAGCCTTCTGTAGCGCTGAGGCAAGTTTTTATTCGACTGGGCAATAACTCATAGAGGCCCATATCCATAAGCTAGATTGTTTGTCATATATATTTCAATTGACGAGATATATAAGTAAGATCCGAAGACGATTGAAGATGTTTCTTCATCAGAGTCAAAATATGCCCTATTGATTGACCAGCTAGGGAAATGCCGAAATTTAAATTTCTTACGTATAGCTATGACCAATACGATCTTGGGAATACCTGATATCTGTAAGGAATTGTATGTTGCAAGATTTCATATGGCTTTATTTCGTGTGACATTATGATTTCGATTGATAACCAAGCACTAGTAATAAAAAAAATATGTTTTGGAATTGCTTTGAGAGATGTAAGTTAAGGAAAAAATATAACAGATAATTTAAAAAGAGAAGTAACGTGTTTCAAGATTCATAGCAATTAATTTTGCTTTTTTAATAATTTTTATGAATACTTCCTTTAATAAATTTTTTAGTAGTGTTCGATTAGTTGAGTGCCCATGATATAAATATCTTAATGTTACTATCAGCTCTTGAACGAATACCCAATATTTCTAACCAACTTTGATGAAAAATATCCAACTGTAAAGATTTCTCGTCATTACTCAATAGCGTTTTAGAAATAATTCAGTTAAATTAGTAATAGTTAATAGCTTTTATTTGTGCATATTTTGCGTTTCGTGTCCAAAAGAACTCTCTTAGCGAAATTTGGGCACGGCTAGCCAAAGAGTGCCATTTTCTAAAATAATTTTAATGTGAATTAATTAATTAATCAATAGTAATGTCACATTATTCAGCTACTCGAGGGCTTTTGGTGACGGACCTCGTAATATGGAGCAATGGTCAAGTGACGAGAACGACACTTGAGCTGGGACTGCCCTTTCCTAACTTCCTCACCACACCAAAGGGTGTAAGTTTAAGTATCGACAGATTTAACGTGCATCGCCCCCCCCCCTAATTTTGGGTCTTCAGTAATATTAGGCTTGAACTCATAACATGCTGGTCATGAATTCGTTACCTTGACCATTAGGCTACCACAGCAACATAATTTTTATGCGATGCAGAGACAATAATTGTGTGTAACGATATATCGTTTGGCTCTGATGTAATTTTTTAGTTTTAATATCCACAAGTACTATTACATATTATTTATTTTTATTTTGTGTTTTATATCCACACGCATTATTTATTTTTATTTTGCGTTTTATATCCACACGTATTATTAATTTTTATTTTAGAAATCATTCAGATTTTGTTTTTTTAAAAATCATATTTAAAAGTATTTTATTTATTATTTTACATAAATTCCTGCTTTAAAGCAGACATATCAGGACAGCTGTCGACCATGGAAAGGTAAAACTTCATAAGATCAAATGAAAGTACGTATTAATAAATGTATTTTTGAGTAATAAATAATTGATGTTAAGAGTGAGACAAAATTATTTTTAAATTAAAACATTAATGTAAAATGACAATATTAATATACAACGTTACAAAATTATTTTAATTCAAGAACAGAGAGTCTCTATACAATTATAAGCAAATATGAAAAAAAATTTAAATTAAGTACAAAATTAAAATTTAATATTGATGCTCAAAAATCAAATACTACTCATGAATTTATCTATCATATTTAAGTATCATGAAACTTAAAGCTCAAAGTTATTTTTATTACGGATAAAAACGTGAATTTATCTTTATAGATTTTAACAAATATGTATTTCACGGAAACCAATAAAATCATGAGATATTGCTGAAACTAACAGAATATATGAATGAATTGAAGAGTTAATAAAAACTCACTACGCGGTAAATATTAAACTTCCTCCCCCAAACAGAATACTCTGTTACAAAGCTGTTCATATTTTTAATTTCCTGATTCAGAAAAGAAAAGAAAAAGAAACAGGACTGCCATTGAATGGTAAAAATTGCTGCATTGGAAAAAAAGTTTTTGCTTTCAGATTTTTGTGTGAATGTTATATAACAATAAAAAGAGAATTTCGTGTTGAATATTATACACTCATAAAACACAAGACATTTGAGAGAGCTAATAAATACATTTTCTTGTATCTGTTTCAACGTCATTTCATTTGAAATTGCTACAACTTTTTATCATTTTTTTTAAATAAGGGCCATAACACTTGAAATTGAATAAAAGGGAATACATAATTCTTTTTTTAGAGTTAATGATTTTATTAGCATTTACAAAAAGTCATAAGTGAGACACATATACATGTAATCTTTCAGTACACTTTAATTAACAGGATGTCGTTCAATATGATTGTGTATTGCCAAAAAAAATTTTCCTCTTTGCAATTACCTTTTAAAGTCAGTTTAATTTATGTATAAAGTCCATATTTTCATTCTTTTAAATATAATATATCTTTCACGCTAAAATCTCATTTTGCTATGGGATTTGAAAGCACCTTTAAAATATCATAAATAGATTTTAGGAAAATATAATTCTTTAAGAGAAATATTTTTATTTGATTATTACATTACATACGAGTTATTCAATTTTAACGATATTAACAGCATGTATGGAGACCTTAAGCATTTGGCTGAGTGTTCCTGATAAAAAAGACCAGTCCAAAAAATGCACATAAGTAGGTGGAAATAAATTTTAAGTTATTTTGTGAAATCCCTAAAAAATAAATAAAAATCTCATTTCCATATTTTATATATAAATTTGGCAATAAATAAAATTTATAGTAAAAAAAATTGAACAAATCACTGCAGATGACCATTTTGAGCTTGTACTAATTTATTTAATTTAGCATAAGTCGTGTGCATGAATTAAAAGACTCCAAACCCCTCATACAGTACGTACCCTCAGTTGGTAGTGGTAAGCACTCATGGTATCCGTGTCACTGAACCCTACCCAGAAGAATTCCTCTACAATTGTACCAAGCTAGATTGGCGAGGCCGGCGAAATTTCACAGGGTCGTGTCCTTTAACGAGTCACACTTTTTTTCATTGATGGTAGCTGTGTGCAAGTGTAGTTTATATATGGCGGGGCAGGAAATGTAAGCTCGCATATGTCGAACGTCTCCTCCCCAGAGATAATATGTACACCTTAGTTTTTTGCATCATTGTGCACTATAACAAATTTTCTCTGGTTCTTTTTCAGGAAACTATGACGGCCCATTGATACGTGGAAGCTGTGCTTGTTTCCAGTGGCACTTCCCTTTTTTTCTAAGGATACCCCCCTCCAGTGCCATTCCCTTATAGAATAATGACCAACAGAACACTGTACTCATCAGCCAAAATGGTCTACCTGATATTCAGCTGCTTGAATGCACACGATTTTCCCCTGATCTCTCACCAAAAAAGATCCTTTTTGACGTGATTGAACACAGATGGTATGTCCTGTCGCCCCCAAAATAAGAAGATGAATCGTGGCATATTAAAGACAGAGAATTGATTCAACACTGGAGGGTGCAAAATGCATTATCATTTTGCACCCTCCAGTATTCAGTATCAAATGCAATACGAAGCAACTCGGATGTGTTGCTTCGTATTGCTGAACTGTTTTTGCTTTGAGTTACGAGTATTGCTTCAAATTTAGTATCACTTATTATTCGTCGCAAAGTGTCTTCTCATCCTCTCATTGGTGTTGCATTTCACATATTATATACAGTATTAATATAACATAAATTGTAATACTCATCTCTAATATATTAAACATAAAATGATAATTTTTACAAATTTACAATGATTTGAGGATTATCTAAATTTCTTGTTGATTAAAATTTTGAATTATAAATTTTTTTTTTCACTATGCATTAGGAAAAGGCTAATTTTTATTGAACATAACTGGACTTTCAGATAATGCAATTTTTCATGATATAGAAATATTGATTCACTTATTTTATTTTTTTAAAAAAATATTTGCTCGATTAAAATAAAAAAAAATTCTTAAATTTAATTTTGATCGATAAAAAAAGGGAATTTTACTGCACCACAAGAAAAACGAAAAATAACATGTCAAACTACATTTAAGGAATAAATATAATTTATTTATGTAAAGTAATGTATGTCCTTATATATATCAGATGCCTCTTTAAAAAGCAGACATTTCAAAATACCTTTTTAATTAATAACACATAAAATAATTAAACTTACACTAACTCAGAAGAAATAAACTTGGGAGTTGTGAAAGATAGTGAATTAGCTTATAAATATAAAGATCATTAATGTTTCTCTCTCATAAATTCCCTGTCCTGTAATCCAGTGCTTCTTTAACTTTCAATACTGGCGACCCAGTTTTCAATGATATCTTTCATTGCATCTCCTCTCCTTATACAGTGGAAATGTGTTAAAAGAAATAATAATGCACTTTGACGCTAAAAATACGATACGACCTTATTTATAAACAGCTCAAATTATAAATATAAGAAATTAATTTTGTATATGTTGCATTTAAGTAATATACATATTTTAATTTACTATTAAATATTAAGTTAAGTATTATATTATTTCCATGGTTAAGAAGGGAAAGCATTTTGTTTTGCTTCCTTCAACAAATTAATATATATTTTTAAATAAGCGTTTGTTTCGATTTTTCAATATGATCGCTCTCTCACGTAGGGTTATCATGCCTACTAGGGGGTCGTACCCTACACACTTTGAGATCATTTTTTCTCTCATACCTTTTCTACTCCTTCCTATTATTTTTAATAAACTGAATGTGATACGAATTAAAACGGAAAGTACCTCTTTTGAGTGTTATATTGCCCATATGTAATTTAAGGCTAATGTAGCAAAAAACTTAAATTTAATTTGGTGCACATGTAACCTAAAGTCCTTTTGATACTTAATACAGAATGAAAAAAATTATCAACATCTCTAAGAAAATAAGAAACTTCAACAAATAAACTTTGCGTTTCCATTCAAAGTGACTGAATAACACAATAACACACTGAAAAACCTTTTTCCTCATTGTGTTCCAGAAGAAAAAGAACCGGGTTGAAGAGTAAAAAGCTAATTATTTACTTGAACCGAACAGAAATGCAATTCAAACACACCTAACCGTCTCCTTATAACTTTCTATTATACTCTAACTTCTAAGCATCCATAAACCCATGACAAAGAGTTGCAAAAATACTCTTTTATCCAACAAAGAAACGGGAGCAACAAGAGGAAAGACGCAAAGAGGAAAATAAAAAAAAGAAAGTCCATCCGCACTTTCTTGACCACTGGTGTACGCGAGAAGTGGCCCCTTGGTGCGTCAGGAAGCACTCATGGATGCGGCCCTAAAGGGCCTTAGAGCCAGGGCCCTTCCAGAGGAAATGGTCTATCCGCGGAACAGCAAAACGAATTGAGACTGACTGCACAAAAGGGGACAATTGAAAGAACTCTGAGACTCAATTGGAAATGCTATTGGAGGGTGAAGGAAAATTAAAGAAGTGTGCTCCAGTAATCCCATTTTGTTCACCCTTTCCACTTCGCTGAGGTGGACAAAAAAAATTGTCCTCCTTAAGGGAGGCATTCTGCTGAGAATGGGAATGGAGATTTCTTGGAATCGTAATTAATACCTCGTTTCATCTAGGATCCTGGCTATTTTCTCCATGGGAGCTTCGGTAAATAAACGTTATTTTTCCCCCTTTCTTTGTGATCGTAAATGAATATCTGACTTTTTATCGTGTGTGATGACTCAGAAAATGTGATAAATTAAGCACAGTTTATCTTTGACTTGATCACGGTAATTGTTAACTGTGATATCTTAGAATGAAAGAAAAGGAACGTGAATTAATGTAGAGTTTATTTTGATACATCATTAGTAATAAACGGTTTTACCTTTTCCACTAATTAGGCTTGTAACTCTATTTAAATATATATATATATTCGCCAGAGCAAATTAAGATTTGGCTATTTACTTAAGGTATTAGCTGTTTGATTTTTTTTTATTGTCAAGTAACTACGTGCTTAAAATGACATGAGTAAATCTTGAAATTACACCGGTAACGAACGAGTTTCTTAAAAATGGGGATTTCTTTCAATTTTTACACTTTGCGTAACATAATTTTTTATACCTTAAATTTTAAGAGCGAAAGGGAACGTTAAGTCAAACAATTGATTCAATAGCTAGTTTGAATAATTTAATTTTAAGAGAGGATATGGTTTATTTGCTGGTTTAAATACTCAACTGTTTAACGATGTAAGCAATTGGAATAATATATAAGTAACATTTTATTCTTTATATAATTAGTTCTGATAAACCGATTTTAATTAATCATACAATTAAAATTATTGTATTGTCAACCAAAACAATCGTGTTTAGAAAATTTCAACTGAATTCAGTTCAGAAAAATGCGAGAAAAAGTTTTTTAAGTTTTGATTCAAGTCCCCAACATGGTCGCCGATTTTAAACGTAAAAAATTACGCTAATGGGACTGTATCTGTAATTCGTTACAGAATACGTTTTTAAATTATCGTATTGTCATCCATAACAATCGTGTATAGAAATTTTAAGCTCAAATGAGCGCTTTAAAATGTGAGAAAAAAGCTTTTAGTCGCCAAATTTGGTCAACTAAAAATTATCCCAAGGGGGCTGTATCTTTATACTTTAAAAGTGCAATTTTAATGAATTCATTTTATTAATTATAATTAAATTATTATATTGTCATCCAAAATAATCGTGTGCTGAAAATTTAGTTCAACTGAGTGTTTTAAAATGAGAGAAAAAAAAAGATTTTAAAATTTTGACCCAGAGTAGAAGAAAATCCATTAAGAAAAATAAAAAGACAGACGCCTATTTCAAAGTGTATGTAATATCTTAATTCCTAATTTTGGATGCTTAATGACAGTTTACAATGCTCTCGAAGTATATATTTTTTTATAAGAAGAGAAGAGAGTAGTAAATTCCATAATAATTCCAGACATCGTTAGAAAGAATATAAGTATAGTATCCTTTAAATTAAAAATTTTTTCAAAGATTTAAATTAAAAAAAGCACGCATGGATTTCGTAATTTTTTTTACAATTCAAATTCTAATATTGCTTTAATTATTCTTGTTACACATTATTAGTTTCTAAGAACATTTTTTGTAGTTATAAGATATTCAATTTGCTCAAACTTTCTGATAAAATATTTTAGTTTAAGATATAGAACAAATATAACTACTTGAGTGCAAATCAAACATACTCAAATGTATTTTTAATGAAACATTTTATGTTATTTTGCTTTTTAATAGCAATGTAGTAAACTTGAATTTCGTATTTTTGCAAAAAATTCAAAAGAGAAGAACTGATGAAATTGACGCTTATTAAATTCGCCAGGGTTGACATTCCTCACATTGGCTTGAACAATTGATTTTTTATTATTGCATTTCGAAGCCACATGCGAGGTATTCTATATGGGTCCCATAATTTTGAGTCACTAGACAAGAACGTTATATGAGTTGGTATCCCCATTCTAAATTTCCACACCTTGCTTACATGAGGACTTTGAGCCTCAACATATTTAACTTCTATTTATCTAAATAATCTTTAGTAGCATTAGGACTTGGACCCAAAACTCGACAGTCTTCATAATGGCAATGTCTCCATGTGGAGAGTTAACAATTTAACCCATTAAGGCATTTGAGTAGGTGCGGAGACCAATTTTTCAAAAATTGATTTTCAGAATAAATTTATAGTTTTAAAGAACGCACATAGGCTTAAAAGTCATAATTTTAAATAAATAACATGTATCACTCTTAGTTTGTGTGAACAAATGGTGTTTGTTTTTATGAAATTTTAGCAAAACTTTTTAAGTTATGAAAAACGCCATAAATAAAAATAATTCGTGTTTTTGCAATTTTAATTTCATTGATATACTTCTAGAATGCTCTGAAGTGTCACAAACCACAGGATAAAAAAGTATTTTAAGAAATAAATATTTTATTAGCATTTAAATATGATGTTAATGATTTTTCATCAAAGTTACTGGGTAATCTAAGCTAAAATTGGCTGCAAAAGGTGATTAAATGTAGGTGTCTTAAAACTTGCGGTTTGTTACACTCTAAAGGGCTCTTAACATATATAGGCATATATGTCGTTGAATTTGATTGAATTGCTTTGGATATATTCCATTTCCGTGCACAAATTATCGAAAAAAATTCATTCTTCAAAAAGAACGCATAAAAAATATTTTTTAAGTTAGATAAAATAAATGCTATAAACACAATTTACAAAACTTTCTAGTTTTATCTATTAGTCGTTATTTCTCAAAAACTATTTTTGTTTTAGCGAAATGCTCTAAAGAAGACCAAACGCCTAAAAAAGCACTTTTTCAACCTTGTCAGATACACTCATGTCCATAAATTAAGAATAATTCAGAATCACACAGAAATTGAAATCTAAAATAAAAATTTCGCCTGTAGAATTATCACACACATCTTGAAGAAGAATATGCAAATTACAGGAAACCACCAGATGGCACTGATAGTACGTCACATTGACGAGAGTGTAAGAGGAGGACAAGGAATGGTGGCAAAGAAGTAAAATTGTTCACAAGCGCTTTAATAGCTTTTCAGTGCAATAACCGCATAGTTATGGCACAAAGGAAGCATTTGGGTAATTTTTTACGTGGTAGAATTATCGGACGACTGGAATGTGGACGTACCCAGCTGGAAGTATCTGAGGAACTTGAAATCGCCCAGAGTGTCATCTCCAAGCTTTGTCAACGATTCCAAGATGATGGTAATGTGAGTAGATGTCACAGCACAGGTCGCCCCAGAGTTACAACGCCGAATGAGGACCAGTATTTGGCTGTTACTGCCAAAAGAAACAGACGGAGCACAGCATCAGACCTATCTCGTCAGCTCTCTTCAGCTACCGGTACGACAGTTTCAAGGCAGACCGTGTACAAATGCTTAGAGCACATTGGTCTATATGCTCGTAGGCTTGTCAGATGTGTTCCCCTTTCCGCAACTCACTGTCGCCTGCGATTAACCTGGAGTAGAGATCATACATTGTGGACACCGCAACAGTGGTCTTGTGTGATGTTTTCCGACGAGTCCAGGTTTAGTTTTCAGTCTGATTCTCGCCGGACTTTCATATGGAGAGCGCCAGGTACCCGTTATCACCAAGAGAACACCATTGAACGACACCGTTACGGTGGTGCAGGATGTCTCGTTTGGGGAGGAATTATTCTTGGTTCCAGAACTGACCTGCATGTTCAGAGTGTAACGATGACAGGCCACATCTATCGGGATGTCATTCTGGAACAACATGTACGTTTGTTTCGGGGCGCCATGGGTGCTGAATTTCTGTTTATGGATGACAACGCCCGTCCACACCTTGCAAACATTGTAGACGAATGCCTTCAATCGGAGGATATCACCCGTATGGATTGGCCAGCATACTCACCGGACTTGAATCCAATAAAGCATGTGTGGGATATGCTTGGCCGAAGAATTTCAGCCCGTCAACCCCCTCCCACCTTTCTACCGGCACTTCGGAGAGCATTGCTTGATGAGTCATGTAATATTCCCCAAGATCAGATTGATAATTTGATACTTAGCATGCGTAGGCGTTGTAAGGCCTGTATTGCATCGTCCGGGAGTCATACTCCGTATTAACCATCATACTAACCATGTTATACTGTTTTTTGTAAATAGGCTCTTCTTTAAAATTTGCTCCAGGGAGTAAAAATCGCATGTTTTATTAATTATGTCGAACATATAGCATCTTTTTTGCTCTTTACCTTTTGTTTAATGAATAGACTTTACAAATAAGTCAAATTTGTTTTGCTTCTGTCTCTTTCTTTACCTGAACTTCATTAGCCTTAATTTATGGACATGATTGTACCTTAAGTGCCACAGGCGTGTATACACGTCCTGCTAAACTGATGCCTTTAGTACCCCGGACGTGTATACACGTCCTTCGAAGGAGGACTTTTTGTAATGTTTAAAACTGGCCCCATGTTTAAAACTAGCCCCATGGCTTTGGAATACAATAACATGGCATTGACAGTACTTCTAAAGAATTTACTTATTTCGGAGAAGAGGTAGGGATGGGAATTAGAAGGGTATATTCAAGGAACGATAAAATTCATAGCTAAACAGCTTTTCTTGTTTTTTCGTTAGAGTGTGTTTTTTTCTATTCTTCATTTGCAGTCATTTTCACTCACCGGGTGAAAAAAGGAGCTTTTTAATTTCTTGTCGAATGCACGGAATGTGATACTGGTTTATTTGTTTAACCATGTTTCAGTACATATCACGGAACAGATAAGTTTTAATTTATTTTTCATTTTATTGTAACTCTAGAGATTCTTTTTTTATTTTCATTTTATTACACTATCCTTTTCTTTTCCTTCTTTTTTAAAGTGAAAGTAAACAATTTTAGGTGAAAAAAAAACGCCTTTTCTTTTATCCCAATAAACCGCGTGACAATGCGTGCCTGTTGGAAAAACCGTTCACTTGGGGGTGAATTTCGTAAATTGTCATCTGCAGTTAAGTGGTTAATATTTCTAAAAAATATTAAAGTATGTATATTTATGATGAAATACAGAGTGCGCATGTCACGCTAATTGACATAAACAAGTTAAAAAAAATTCTTTGAAAGTATTTTGTTATTTCAATAATTTTATGTATTTTTATAACACTTCTGCTTCGGAATACACTAGATTACTCTTAACTGCAATTCAAAGCTTCAAGCAAAAAGTTAAGAGTACTCCTATTATTATTATTATGCCTGCTGGTTGGTTTGTCATTGGCCTTCTGCACCTAAGGTTACGAGTTCGACCCGGACCAAGTCGGTGAATTTTCATGATGCAGAAAATCGACAGTGGTCATGTATGTAAAATATCCCTAGAATATCTGTTTGGCTTGGGAGCTTTCGGCCAAATTAAATTCTAGTTCATGTTAGCATTGTCAAAACTCAGGCGCCTCCCTCTAAGGAGGAAACTTGGCGTCATATTTCCCTGCGACTATTGGTATCCGCCTCTATGGTGCCGCACTAAAAAGAGATACCAGCTTCCGGGAAATGTACTAAGTCTGCAGTGGAAAACACCAATTCTCAGCCCATTAGAAATAAAAAAAAATTCGTATTGATCAGGACTCGAGGTTTCTCGTGTGGTTAGGGTTTCCTTTCTATAAATGCTCTGGTATTATTATAATATATAGACTGATTAAAAGTTGTAGAGTCACTCGTTTTACAGTGACTGTTGATTTAACTCCTCACCACACTACACTAGAGTCCCAAAAACTTGGCCACAACCTTGCAGGTGGAAAAACACGTTTACAGTGGTTCCGGAACAATACCGAGCGAGACATTATTGATGTCAGTTCATTAAAAAATGCCGTGAAATGATGAGGACTTTAACGTTGAGGATACCGTAACAATTCGTATAATATAACATAGTGAGGGACCAAAGCCTGTTAAAATTACCCTTCAGTACTTTGAATTACAAGGTGCACCGGTAATAGTAATTTTTAGCCGTCTTTTTTTTTCTTGATAAACAGCAAAACGCATAGTGCAGTACGGAGGGCAACAGGACACTGCACATTTCTTTTTAAAAAAGTAGTACGTTTTTGCAAAATCACTACTTATTTTTTATTGTGAGTTTTATGTCTTCATAAAATATATTTCTGAGATGTTCTTGATCAAATAAATTACTGTATACGTTTTATTCTTTAATTTTCAATTTCATGTTGTAAATTCTCTATGCCTTCATAAAGTATATGTACTTTTCCTTTGTTTAAAGGTATTTGGGCAGATTATTTTCTGTTGTATTCTCTAGCAAATAATACAAACAATATATACTGAGGAAACATTCGTACTTATTCTTTTTTGATCCATTACTCCATAATCCGCCATTTTCACAAACTCAGCTTTCCTTTGGTTTGCATTAGACCGAGTTTTCCGGACTCTGCTGTATTATGATCTCTGGTTCCTTTCAACCACTGTTGTTATTTTGCAGTATAGTGCTATGCAAATTAGAGTCTGGTAAGAAGAATTAGATTACATTAAAACCGTATGCTAAAACGAAATGCATTTTTGTGAAAATATGTAAGTATTCTTAATGCAGTAACGGGCCTATCAGCGTTTCTCCTAACAATCCTTTTGGGGAATGACTTTTTTTAAATATTATTTAATTGAAAACTTCCTTCCGAAGAAGAAGACGCGGTCTATGTAAATTTTTTCATGTATTTAAGTACTGGATTTCGGATTCGAGTAGGAGATAGAAAGGTTAGAAGCTTAATGATAGCAAGAAGATTAACGCTAGACGAGAGCACTTCGTAGCTTATTTGATTTATATTAAGATTAACGATTTGGTGAATTAGTTGCTAATTTCGATTCGATCTGTTTGGATTGGATTACTTTAGAAATTATCTTAAAATATAAGAAGGTGTATTGCCTAGAAGTGTTAAGTGTAAGTGATTCGATTTATTATTAATTTTCCAATTATATTTTCTAATTTGCGATTGCTTCTATATTTATCAATTGGTGCATTTCTTAGCTTGAGTTGTTGAATTTGTGCTGTTGAGAATAGTAAATAATAGCTATTGTTTTGACGATGGCTAGCTTTCCTTCTAACTCTTTCACGCTAATGGATAGGATAGCCCATCCACTACATACTTAAAAATAGACGAATGGCTATTCCAACTGTCGTTTTCTTTTCTAGTAATTATTTTCATTTTTGAATAACAATAATAATTAATGAAACTTAAATGATAAAGGTGGCACAGAAAACCACAAAGACTATTAATTTTAGTCTAACCTAACCGGCATTAAACACAATACTTTTTATTCGCATTGTCTTAAAATATAATGCAACGTAAATTGGAGACTATATACAAGAGATGCAGGATTTTTCTAAGTTATGGACTATTTTTTTCATTATGCATCCCTTTACAAAGAAAGTCAACGGATAAACAAGCTTTTGAATATAACAAAACAAGTCTTATTCTTCTAGAGGGAAAAAATAAATAAACAACACAAAGGTAGGCACAAAAGTGGAGCGGAGTAGCTTTAGCATCAAAACCCACTCTCTATTTACAAAAATAAACACTACAATCATTAGAAAAGTTGCGGCGAAAAAAAGAGACAAAGAGCATAAATGGAAAATTCTTGTACTGAATTGCAGAGAAATGGAAACTCAAAGAAAACGAAAATAAAATAAGATGCAAACCAAACAACGCTCCTTCCTCCTTTTTTTTTACCCCACCCTCACACAAATATGAAAGTTTGGGAACTGTCAACTTCAGAGTTGGGAAGATTGCAGTTGATGTTTGTTTCGAAAGTCTTTGGCGGGGGTGGCGGATATTTCGGAACCGTATTTTTCTTTCTCTTCACTTCAGTTCGAAGTCCGACAATTCCTGTCCTCTGTGCGCGAAGGTAAATATTGAACACTGAGAAAAACTGAGCTGTAAATTTCGGGAAATTTCCGTGCTATCAGCACGTGCAGCCAATTCGAATCTTTTTATCCCATCCCTTTTTTTAAATAAATGAGTCTTATACGTAGCTAAATCCAGCTTATAGTATCCATTTGGGTGAATGTAGAAAAGAATATAAGTAAATTCTGGGAATCTCTCTCAGGGGATATATTTCCACACAGTATTTACTTTGAGAAATGTTACACATCAAAGTCATTTGAAAATTGTTTTGGGAAATCACTGAGTCAAAACCTTTTACAATTCCTAAATTTAGCACTAATTCACTGCATTGATTTTTTTTCCACTGACACGACCGTATCTACATTTGATTGAATACAAAAGTATGCTTAAACACGTATAATTAATCAGAAATATAAACAAAACATGTGAACTTATAACGTAAAACAATTAAAAAAATAAAAGCAAAGGTTTTGAAATAATTTTTTAATTTTCAAAGTAGGATTATTTACCAATGCGTAATACCTGCTAAAGAACCAGGGAATTTCCCCTCCATCTCATTATTTTGAATACAATTATTTTTTGAAAACTTTATAACTTCTAAATATTAAATTGGAAATTTCATTTAAAAAAGGATATCTTTCTCCTGAGGCTAAAACCGCAATAGATGGCGCACACACTGTTTCTGTACATATAAAATGTGTTTTTTGTTTCGGATCCGAATCAGTTATACATTAGTTTTGCCGTAATCATGTTGATCTTTTGCTTCACTCACTAGTAGTCCTTGTTAGTACTTAGAATTAATAGGAAGAACTCACTAAACTTTGTAAATATGTGTATAGAATGCCATTAAAAGCATGAAAACTATCTGGCTGACCATGAATTGAGTTTAGCAGAATTTATTTGTAGTAATTATATTTAGAGCATTCTACCACGAAAAGACACCCAGTTAAGTAAATGCGGGAAACCCCCATATTTTTTTATTTTAAATATAATTTTAAAAGCTTATACAATTGATGAAATGCACTATTTTTAATTATTATTATTTAAATCGGCTGCATTTTGGATACTAAGCCTTTGAAGATACGGCAAGCCCCCAATTATTAGAACCTTTTAATTGATGGCACTATGTAGTAGCATCTCCCACTACCAAATTTTTGGAGCTTGAATTTCTTCAATTCAATCTCTCATTGGATGCTAAATATAAACGTGATGCTTGCGTAATGATTAATTTTAAGCAGTACACGATGATCTTTATAACAAATGTTTAACGTGTGAGTCGTCATTCATCAACAGTATCTTAAGTCGAGCGATAATGTTGAGAACAGCACAGTGCAGCATACCTGTAGATATGGTGAGAAATTACCACCGGATATTGTCTTTTAGGTTCCCTAATTAGGTCGAAACATCGTGGTGGCTTTGCGACTTCAAGTAACCCCACTACTAATAATCACTCGGATTGAGGTCTGGGGACCTGAGAGGCAAAGAATGATGGAGATGGTTGCTCATAACGTGATCATCACCCAACATTCTGCGCAAGAGAGTGGGGTGTTGTCTAAAATAAGCAAGTAACAGCCTCCGGACGGGAGTGATCACTTTTGCCTAGTGGTATGTTACGGACCTGCGAATCCATAGGTCGCGGGTTTGAATCCAACACATTGATGACCTTGGCTGAAATAAAAACGCAAAAACCTTCTGATATGTCATGGCGCCATCTAGAAGCAAGAAGAGCAGCAAAGTCATCAAACTCACGTGACGCAGCAAAATTCGTCAGACTCACTTGACGAAGTAACAACTCATACAATCGCCATAACAACAAAATATCTCGTTCGTTCACCTATCCACCGACTCACTGGTGGGGGAGTACTGTGGCGGTATCTAAAATAATACAGTAACAGCCACCAGACAGGAGTGATCACTTTTTTCTAGTGGTATGTTTCGGTTCTCAAACTCTGGTTTGGGCCCCCCTAAGTGTACGTGATAACACAACGAGATGGGCGTAATCATACTAAAAAATCGAAAACAAAAGACTATTTTTTTTAAAAAAATTATTAATTTTCTGAAAGTAAACAAACAAAATACATTCTGACATAATAGGAGATAAATGCATATTTACACTGATAAAATAACTTGTAAATGTATCAGTACTGCGCGTGTTTTAGTACCGTACTTATTTTATAATTAATCTAACAATACTAGAGGTTGAAAACAAGTTTAATAATTGACATTGACCCTATGTGGGCTTGCCATATATATAATTATATACAAAATATTGTAATCCAAAAATAAAGTAATTTATCTCAAATACGAGTCATTTCTGAGCTACTCGTTAAGGACTTAGAAATAAAAATATGCATCTTAAATAAATTTTATCAAATACATCAATAAAAATTCAATGAATTTGTTCCGTTAATTACTGCAAACGTGTACACATACTAATTTTCACTCAAAATTTATCAAGAAATCAATCACCGAATAGGTACTTCTCTTTGTCCATTATTAATTCCATAATTTCACGAAATTTCCTCCAGCAAGGCTTCGCACTGACTTCTAAAGGATTATCCTGATTAATTGCAGGTCTTCAGTACGAAAGAGTCTAAAGTCTTAGAATATCATAAATTACGACAGCGCCTTTTGAGCAAGTTAGCTTTTAATATGCGACCATTTTTCACGTCTTTTCTTTCTTGACACTCAGACTTTAATTTCTTAACAGCTTTCCGGAAATTTGATTGTAATTTGTAACACTAATGCGTTTTGAATGAATCATTAATCTAAGTACGTCAATGCGCATATAAGGAAGCTGCAACAAAATTACACCCCCTCCCCTCGAAAACGAAGATAAGAAGGTTTTGCGCTGAGGTCATCGTATGTTAGTTTTTCCCCTTGTTGTTCCGCGTAGAAAGAGATGCTAATATTGATGTTGCGTTAATGTGGGATGGGAAAACTTTTTAGCCATTAAGTAAATTGTATAGTTAATTTAGCCGGGGTTTTGGTTAGGTGGTTAGGGATTATTTGTGATAGCACTCAGGGATTATTATAAAAAAATCTGTAATGAAATGGCTTTTAGTGCGAGAGATAGAAAAAAATGGCTCGTTTTTGACGTTTTTAATAATTTGGGGGCTTGAACTTAAACAAATGAAAAGCTTTTTAGAAGGTCATTATTATCAAATCTGACGTATGAACTGTTTTTAAATAGTTGGTGAAGATAATTGAGCTGCAAAAGTAATAGGTTATGGTTATTTTAAAATCATCTTGACACCAAACAGCATTTTAACTATGGTGCTTCTTGTAATTTTAGTTGAATTATAAGCATTAGAAATGTTTGGAAGTTTCGATATTATTAGAGCATTTTGAAGTACCGAAACAATACATTAATAAAAAAATGGCTTTAAGAAAATCTGTATTATATTTTACAGAGAAATAACAAGTTAAAATTATTTTTTGCAGAAGAATGGAAAGGGGATTTAAATGTTATGCAAAAAATTTCGGAGTATTATTTTAATTTTTCTTTCATATGTTCAATGGAATTTTGTTCTAATATTATCGAACTGGACTTTTAAAGTAATAAACTGGGCTTTACTTTCAAAGCGGTATCATAGTAGTAGAAAATATAATAAATAGTTTTCTACTTGGAAAAATTTTCTTAATTTTAATGATAGATAGAAAAATATTTATCTTGAAAGATCTATTAATTAAATGGTTTTGAGATGTCAAAACTTTTATCATGGCTGTACTTTCAGAATAAATTCTAGCTTTTGATGTATTTTAAATATGAAATATTAAATTTAAACTTTAATGGATAATGCAGGTTTTAATTATAGATATGTAACGGTTCGTGTTTGAACCACGATTCCATATTTTGTAATCTTAAAATTTCATTTGTAGTAGTTTTCTTCACTCTGTTTATTTGATATGAAATCAAAATTTGTTCCTTTCAATACGCAACTACAGTAGACAATTCAGCTAAATGTTGCTAGAAACGAGAGGCTAAAAATGTTGTTAGATTTAAAAAAAACATTTAACACAATATAACTTCGAACCGAGCGAAAAGAGAAAAAAAGAATGCTTTCAGGTTCAGAAATTAGAGACAAATCGATTTAACATTATGCGATTACTTATTAGCTTAGGATAAAATATCACTGAGAAATGTACGCATCTGTCATGCGTGTGTCATAGGTTGTTGAATCCTGATACATACAATACTATATTAATTAAAATAGTGGTAGTATTTATAGATTATATACAGTGGGGAAAATTGATTCTTGATATAAAGTTTGTGTAAAAGAACGGTGGCGCCACACTGTTATTACAAATTTAATGAAAAAACTTTATAATACTAATATTTCAAACACGTTGAACCTACAGGCATGGACAAAGTTAGACTTACGATGTATATCCTTGAATAACTAATAAATGTTACTTTAAATTTATTATCTGGAATGAAAATAGTTAAACTTAAATGTAAATTCAAATTATCAATAAATTGAGTAAAGTGTGATAACACCATATAATCCCAGTGCATAGTCCTCCGAAAAACAATTAATTGGAAAAGATAGGATTCTAATATAGCACTCCTTTCAATTTTTTAATAATGTAATAGTTTAAGATGAAAGCTGCATCTTCCTTATTATATTTAAAAAATATACAATTAAATACAATTATCTTGCACAATTCATGTAACTTTGATCAAACAAATATCTAACAAATCTTAGGTAATGCTGAACTTAAGTGTAATCTCTTGGGATTATCTCCACAAATAAAAGAGTTATTCCCTTTGGACATATTATCAAAACTGTCTGGAAAATTGCTAAGCTTTTCAGAATTTGCTACTATTGCATTAATGATCTTATGATATCGCCATAATATAACCAAACATATTTTACTTATAAATATGTTACAAATGGGATAATAGTATATATATTCAGATAATTAACATGCACTACAAGAATAAAGCATACAGAATAAGATGTCTACATATATGCTGAGAACATAAGAACGAAAGTTATATTATTCAATACATCGCAAAAATCTAGCATATATATACATATCTTGGATAATCATAATTAAAGTTAATATATTTCTATGAGATACATGAAGATATTTTAAAAGTAATTTAGGAATTTGTAATAAATATTTTCACTTATAAAAGTATACGTGAGTTTTATTTTAAGATCCATCTCTCCTATTTACCTTCACTACACCGGGTTGTATTTTTAGAAGAAAGAAAGAAACACACACACATATGTCTATACGTTCAATGAATCGCGATATTGATGTATATTACTGATAGTGTGGTACTAGAGAATATATATATGTACATTTTACTTTATTTCATATTTTATTAAACTATTTCGAACACCATAATCTTTTCACAAATCATATTTCAGTAAACTTATTACGGCTTTACTACTTTAAATTTTATTGAAATAATATTTTACCCAATATCACAGGTTTATATTACCTGTATACCACAGTAAATATAGGGTCTATTCTGGCTTGGCAGTATTGGTTGAAAACTCACCCATGATTTCCAAACTCTTTAAAATTTATTCTGAATACCACGCTGTCAGTCAAACTCTATAAGTCTCAATCAAACTCTATCAGTGTCAATCAGTTGACCAAACTGTACACTATTAATACTTTGGGGTACAAAATTTTCTCAATCATCTTTACGTCATCAACTAATTGAGGGAATGAGCAAGAGAATATTAACGTCACATTATTCAGCTACTCGAGAGCTTTTGGCGACGGATCTGGAAAGTTTGAACCTTGGTCAAGTGACGAAATAGACACTTGAGGTGGCACCTCCTTTCTTATATTCCATACCACACCAACGGGAGGACATTTGAGCTTTGATAGATTTAACCTGCATCACCCCCTCACCTACATGGCGGGTCTTCTGAGGTACTAGGCTCAAACTCATGACCGACCGGCTACGAGTCCGTTATCTTCATCAACTAGGCTTCCAGAGCTCACACTTAATCAACTGCAAAGATCGCATTTGGTCATCAAATAAACAGCTCGGTCTAGTGTTTACATTGTCCAGCAACACAAAATACACTGCTGGCCACCGTAAATGCAACACCAAGAAAGACAAGAGATAGCACAGTAAAATTTATTTTGTAGGTAACATGTTGACCAAGTATCAAATGATTAAATTTATAGACTTCTGTGAAGTGTGGTTCCTGCCAGCATCAGTAGCCAGATTAATTGCCATTGTTGGAGATCACCGCTGCCACAATCCTCGGCATTGATTCAAAGAGACTTTGGACTATGGGTACAGCAGATAAAGCAGCTTCCACACGTTGCCAAAGTTGATCTGGTGTGGCAGCTGGGGGTGTAATATTGGTCAATTATTGAGCAACCATGGACCACATGTTTTCTGTCGGCGAAAGAACCGGAGAGCAAGCCGGCCTGGGAAGCAATTCAATCTGGTGATTGACGAAGAACCTTTGGACAATGCATGCCACGTGTGGTCGCGCATTAACCTGGTGTAATATGGCTGTGGCCTTGCCCTGAAAGCAAGGAAAGACAACTGGCTCCAACACCTCGGAGATGTAGCGCTGGCTCTTTAAAGTACCGGCAATGCGTACTACAGGAGTGTGAGAGTGATATCCAATACCACATCATACCATAATACCCGGTGCAGTACCAGTGTGGCGGTGCATAACGAAGCTGTTCAGCATCCTCTCTCCACGGTGTCTCCAAACTCGAATCCGACCATCGTGGTGTTGCAGACAGATGCGTGACTCGTCAGTAAAGACAATTTATTCCATTCTGCCACCCACATCCTTTTTTCATCGCACCATTGGCGGTGGAGACGTCTGTGGTTCTGCGTCAAGGGTAGACTAAGCAATGGACGTCTTGCGGACAGACAACTCTGCTGTAAATGGTGTCGAATGGTACGCGCAGACACTGAATGAGGCGTTACAGACTCAATGTGCTGAGCTATGGTTCATGATGTGACTGAGCAAACCATCACTGCCAGGCGCACAATTTACCTGTCCTCACGTGAAGTGGTGCACTGAGGTGGATGCGATCGACCACGTCGGTCCGTCGTACCCTCCTGTATCCAACGGTCACATATCTGCATTACAGTTGTTTGGTTTCGTCCAACACGACTACCGATTTCCCTGAAAGATATTCCACAATCTCGTTTGGCCACTATCCTTCCTCTGTCGAACTCGGATACTTGATCAAAAGCAGATCACTGTTTTCTACGAGACAGAACTGATCGTTTTTTGGAAAAAAAACACAAGAAAAACACAATTGCCGAACTTGAAATCGTCGAAATCTCCAAGCCTTAAATAGCACTTTGAGGTGGCGCCACAGGCGTGTGTGATATGTGTCTGCGCTGAAATTCTAATCATTTGGATATCTCACCTCCGCTAATGCATGTTGTAAATGTTATGTTATTTGCGTGCTTCTTTCAGAGTGTTGCATTTATGGTGGCTAGCAGTGTAGTTACAATCATTAACAAAAAAAGTTAGAAGGAACACATTCGAAAGTCCCTTTCTGAAGACTTATTTTCCCACAAAACTAACCATGTTAATATAATGAGCAAAACTAAAATATTTGCAGAAAAGAAATAACTAATATGTGTGGTTTATTATCGTATTTGATTGAAACTGAATGCAGAGAGAGAGAGAGATTCCCAATCAAAATACCTTATAAAAATCTTATCTTAATTTTAAAAGAAAAAAATCATTTTTCATATAAATTCAGATTTATGTACAGGATGGGTGTCAAACTCAAAGACTGATTTGGGCCAAATAAGCAAATTTTAAACTAAGGTAGGCCGCAATAAATTATCAATATTTAAAGAAACATTTATTTATTTCGAATAACACATTATAATAATCATATATAAAAGAACAACAAATATGGAATGTTTGCTTCCTGACACTTTGAAACTTTTCTTTGCTCTATATTAATACTAGCTTTTCTGTTTCGGGAGAAAAAATTTTCGCAGGGAATATTTTCAAAACTGAAGGTGAGTGTCATTAACACTATTTCGAACAAGGAGTCTTACTTCTTTTCATAACTGAAATTAACTGCTCGCAAAAATAATTGCTTCCAAACAGGGGAATAGTTCCATATGGAAATTTTCGAGTATTTTCAAACCTGGTTGGTAAATATTTGTAAAATTTAGGTTCACCCACTTCAACCCACTGATTATTCAGTTCTTCCCACACATCTTGCCGGGTCTGAGAGTAGACAAGGGGGATTAGAGGGAAGCAGGAACAAATACACATTACAAACTGTTTACATTTCACTCATTCAGAGAAATATAACTAATAACAAAAAATGCAATCTTTTGACTTGTGTATAAACAAACTATAAAATATATAAAAGAAGAACTTCTCTGACTGAAAATTAAAGTATTTCGTAAAAGATATAGCAGTCCTTTTTTTAAAGAAATATTTAGCAAAATAAAACAATATGGATAAGAAATATAACGAATTTTACTTTATACAGTTTTAAACAATTTTCACACAGTGAAAATTCAAATCCATAAAGCAGATTAAAAATCTGAACTACAATTCCCCTTTTATTAAAGATACAATCTGATGGAACGTTATACATATTTTATCATTCGCATCGCTATTATGCAAAAACCATGCGCAGATTTATCTCCATCTTTTCACTCACAAATCACTGTCCACTTTCTAAAATGTATCTCATAACAATTGCTTAAAGTGATCCTAATACAATCTTCAAAATTCAGTGCTGATAGTCATGGATCACTGTATATTTTCAGTAGCATAGCAATTATCTATCCCATTCTTCACTGATGTAACAAACAATACTACAATAAATTAAAAGATAAAACCGGAGCAACCATTGACTCTGAATACACTTTCCAATAATAAATGCATTTAGCGATAAATAGGAAATGCCAAGGTTCTTATTTGATAGTTGTATCGAGAATATATATAAATGGCTGGCGTAAAAAGTTATAGCACAAAATAAAGTGATTGATAAGCATATTAAGAAAACACCTTGGAATTTCGATTTTTCTTTCATCAAGAAAAAACAAAAATATAAGCGATATTATTATTAGCATTATAAAGTTTAAAAAGTTTTACAAATATTTAAATTTAAATAAGGATTCAAATACATCAATGAAATCTATAGCACGAACACAGCTAAATAATTAAATGCAATATCAGTTACAGTGATTAATTATCTTTCTTCTTTCGAGTGGAAAAAAAACCAGATTGTTTATTGTCTTTTAATTTTTTTTTTTGAAATCTTAATTGATTTATACATTTAATAAAAAGTCCGTAAGCTTTTTTGTAAAAAAATTAGATTTTCATTTTTAGTACAATTTATTCTCTGTAAAAACTTTTCTTAAGAATAGTACTCATTCCAAGAGGATTCCGCAATTAATTTCATTCCTAGGTTTTCAGTTTCGAACTGAAGATTTATTTGAACAAAGCAGCGATGAAATTTTTAAGCTTTCTCAGAAGCAAATCCGTCGAAAAGACCATATGTTTCTTCCATCGGAAAAAAACAGTATGGGCCCCATAATATCCCGTCGACAAGTCCTTTGCAAATCTAATAACTGCCACGTACAAAAGATATACCATACTTTTAAAATGAACTTTTTACTTAACTGAAATATATTTATATAGCCAAAAGAGACGTATTAGTTTTGTTACTGCATGATAATTTCAAATAAAAATGAAATTAAGCTTATTTTTTCTTATGAATGGAAGAGTTTTTGATGATGTAATTTTTGGAAAAATAAATAACTATGTAAAGGACCAAAAATGATATTAAACTGTAGATTTCACGGTTTTTTTTATTAGTATATTGGAACGAATTAAATATTACAATATGATGTCACTATTTCACATATAAATTTAAATTTTGTATGAATTTGCAATGTGTAATATATTTGAAAATGATTATGAAGTTTTAGAACGTGACATCTAAAGTTTTATTACTTTCTTTCGCATTTAGCCCGTATATACATGAAAAACAAGAAATTCATGTCTTTCCGAGTTAACTTTCAAATAAATTAAAGAAAAAGTAATGCATTCAGCGCTTTCGCAAAAATTATGGCATATTAAATGTAGTATACAGTGTTCAATATTACATAACATTTTGAATATTTGTGATTTCCATTATATGTATTACAAATTTGACGCTTTATACATATTTTGCATAATGTAAGTAAACGAAAGCATTAAAAATAAAATGTTCTCAGTATTAATGCCTATATCTGAAAAGCTGGAATCTATATAATGATAATAATTTTAATTAGATTTTCCTGCTGAGATTTCTATAAAGACTAATGAGTTTTTACTTTGTTTCATAAACGCCTAAAATAAGGGGAGGTAATTCAATTATTTTACAGAAATTGCTAATAAGACACGTTGCATATATTGACTATAAATCGTTTCCTATTTAAATATAAATGTTTACTTTAAAGAGTTGAAACACGTTTACATCCCTTCTACCCTGTGACCCAGCTAAGGGTGTGGAAAGAATTAAAGGATCATTAGACATTATGAATTCCAACTATTTTATTTATCACTATAATCAACTCAGACACAAATAACACTCTAAATAAGATAATTCAAATCAGTGTAATAGAGCAAGAGGGAGACGAGATTCGCGTTGGGGAGAATATATTCAATCATTCAGATCCACCTTTAATATTACTTTAAACAGAGCTTACATATTTAATGACCGCACTATTAGTTTAACAGTTAACTTAATTTAAGACACAGTACCTGTGAACTCATGCAGTCTTCTATTTCATTTAAGTGGACATTAACACTCCAGGTTAGCTAATCCTATCACTTTCTTGTTATCTAAACTTCTGGCTTCCCTACATGTTGTTTACGTATATATTCATTATTCACTTCACTTCTCATCTACTCACTATTCACTAACTCTCAAACACGTGAAGAAGGAAATATGTATTAAACTTAATTTTCATATCACGTTTTCTTCTTTTAGAAGAAGATTGATTAAAATTACTGGCAAAAAGAGTTAGTTGAAAGTCGCGTGTATATCCGTCACAGAGTTATAGATAACATACAAATTTCAGGGAAACTGAAATGCATTTGTGTACATCATTGATACACTGAATGTTTCCTTTTCCTAATCCTAATAATTGGAACATAATTTCATTTTGTTAATCTATCTTTATATAAAAAAAGTTTTTCGTGATACTTTGATAAATTTATTGCGTACAATGCAACAATGCCAACGTTCAAGATAACTCGCCAATTGGCAATCACAATTTCGCCTGTGTCGCACGCGCTGTGAATATAATATTTGTTTCATAAACAAACTCTTACAGGAAAAATATCTCAAGGATAGCTTAGACTGGAAAGGAAGGAACTCATACGAAGATTTATAAACAATCAATGGTACTAAATACTCAACATTCCAAGAAGCTGCAAGAGCCACAGGTTTATCAAAATCTGAGGAATTCATCAATTAAGAGTTCGATGATGAATTTTCATTGATAAATTTAACTAAAGAGGATCGCCAAGTACGAATTTAGCGAAAAAAATAACAAATAAATAGAAATGCATTACACATGAAAATGGCAGTTTTACAATTTGAGCAATGATTAAGAATGTTTAAACTAAAGCTGAACTCATTGGCGCAACATCCAAGAAGCTCAAGGTCTACTGTGCCCATCTCAGTATACGTGACCTTGGGCACTAAGGTGTATGAGCAGATATCCTGATCAAGTAGTCAGGCTGACGCGAAATCCCCAGTGTTTAGTTCTCAAACAAACTGGTACTCATTTATTAACCACCTGAAGAGATGAATGGCTGAGACGGCTTTGCCCAGCTCGGGATTTGAACTCCAGTCCTGTGGTTTGGAAGTGCGAAACCTAACAATTCTTCAGCCACTGGACCTTAATGACTATGACCTTAATTACATAATTTTCCGACTGGAGTTGTCCATTATCAGGAGGACAGGGGCTAATCCCCCCCCTAGTAAAATTAATTTCAATATTTATTCCCTCAAATTCACAAATATTTGGTATAAAAATGTAATAACCTCCCTGTCTACCGTGTGACCTAGCTAAAGTTGAGGGAGGAAGTGAAGGACGATTCAACATGATAAAAGTTCAAATTATTTATTCAATGTTTAAATTAACTAAGAAACAATTCAATGAAATTCAATAAATAGGATGTTCTGATTAGTGAACAGAGGGAGGAGACGAGACTCGCGCTTTTGGGAGAATATATCAAATAAATTAACCACTTTATAATAAACAATCTTCTACCTCAATATTACTTTACAAGGTAGAAAAGTAACTAATAGTGACTTAACATCTTTAATACTTTTAATATCTAACGTAATATGAAGGTGACTAATACCCAAACTGTGTAGGCAGTCTTCTTGTCAATTAAGGCTTAATCCTTCGATTTCTTTATCAATATCACCTTCCTGTTTTTAATCTCTCACACGGACTTTCTAAACTTTTACGATATTCTTTTTCTCGTATCTCACTTGTCTCCTTTAATTAACAAGCCTTCTAACCCTCTAGCTTTCTACTATTTATATTTCTAGTAAGCGAACCTGAACTATATATAATAAACTTAATTGGCATATCACGTCTCCTTCTTAGGAGAAGGTTGATAATTTTTAATAGCCCCAAAAATTCCACAAGAAGGTTAATGAAAGGACGCGTATAGATCTTTTACAAAAGTGCTGGAACAAAATCAAAAAGTTCTCGAAATCCTTCAAAGAGAAAAAAGTACTTTCAAAATACGAAATAAAATCTTTAATTTTAAGTAAATTAAAAATATAAATTTGTTGTGACACAAAAATGCAAAGACTAAAAAACATCTTCTACATTTATATTAAATAAATTGAAAGTCAGTCTTCTTTCCAGCAACAAAGACTACTTTCGAAGAACCTGTTAAAAACTCACATCCTTTTCCGAGTAGTGAATAACATTCATATTTCAACGATCTGTCAAAAACTCACCAATGTGTTCTTACCTTTTAAAAATTTTGTCGATTGCAAAAACAAAACCGAAAGAAAGAGAAATTCAATTTTAGATGAAATTGAATGTGGGATTACTCGTTCGCGATACATTCCATTTTATTTCTCAGAAAAGAAATTCGAAAACTCAGTTTTCTTTTCCCGAAACATTGCAGAGGATTTTTTCCCCTCCCTGATAGAAAAAAAATCAAATGATTTTGTTTCTGGCAGTTGGAGGTGTAGATTGTGTCCATGATCCAGGCTTCATTCTTTCATACTAGCTTTTTTAATCATGGATTCAAGATTTTTATAATTGAAAGATTTATTTCAATCCTAATTTCTTTTAAAAAAAATAGAAACTCAGTACTGTATTTTTTACTGCAAATTCTTCTAACTCTCCGCAATAAAATGCTAAATTTTTAGCTGAATCTGTAATCAGTAATGTCCCATCTTCATTGTAAATTTCCTATTCCACCCATTCATGCATGTATTAAATAGGAGGAAAAATTTTTAATCACAAAACTACAAATTTATTTCTTTGGTTTATTTAATATAAATTGACTCTCTATTTTTGTAAATAATCTCTTTTATAAAACTGAAAATAATTTTATTTTATTAGAGCGTGTGTATGTCTGACTTATGTGAGTTTTTATTTATTTAAAATATTTACTGAATTTTAAATGGTCGTATACTGTTTTTCCCCAGCAGTATAAATTTTAGGATTACAAATTTCAACTTAATTCTCGCTACTCTCTATTTATTATTTTTATTACATTAAAACTATGCATTATTACAACTTGAGTAATTAGTGTATTCTTTTAAAATCGCGTTTAATATAAAAATTTCTACAATAAGGGGGTAGAATAAAATATATGACTTTTGGTTATAATAATGTATTAATATTAACGTTGGTATTTAGTACAACACTCATTTATATTTATTTAAGGATCTTGATTCCAAATCCTGGTAGTTCTCACAACAGTTGTGCGAACTACCGGTATTTGGCAATGAATTGAGCATGTATGGAAGGACCTGGCAATACCAGAATAGACGAAGGAAAGAAGGCCGAACAGGAGGGAAAGAGGATGAAAAACCGGAGGAGAAAAAGAAAGAATGACAATATTGTTACATTTGAATATTATTTAATCTGGATCCATATTTGTCTCTGTGTTGTGTTCCCCGTTACCTAGTTGATAATAAGGAAATGGATTTAAATGATGTCAAAGTTATTTTTTTAACCATAGAACACAACACTGTTTTACCATTCGTCTGAACAGAAAAGAACCCTCAATGTTACAATTTAGAAATATTTTCTTATGCAAGAGGCATGTAAATTATTCCTCAGCTGATTTACAACAATAATTTACAGGACTTCTGTCAAAGCATACTACTTAATTAATTTTAAAAATGAATTACATAACAGATCATTTTACTCTGTTAAATAATATTATTACTTAAAATTAACTTCTAAGAATTTTTCAGAACTTCATAAAAAAGTATAAAATACAATACTATGAAAATTTGTATATTAAATGTTGGTATAAAATGACTTTAACTCCTTAACTGCTGATTAAAAGTTGGACGATTTGTTTCCCAGCTCCACAGTTTTTCACTGAGGCACAGGCATGCGCTGTATTGGAGGGCAAAGAAAAGGCATAAATAAGTGATTTTTTTCTCTGAAATAAGTAAATCTTTCTCAAAAACTGTCAAGGTCATTTGAGTGCATTCAGAAAACTTTGAATAAATGTATTGGTAGAAGTGTAAAAAAATATATATTATTTTGGAAAGACCGTATATATACATCCGGGACATTTAAAGCACCGATTGAGTGGGACGTATATATACGCCGGTGGCGAGTGAATGGATATTAATGTCGTACTGTTAAGCTACACGAGGGCTTTTGGAAACGGACCGCGTCATTTTGAACCATGGTCAAGTGACGAAGACGACACCTGAGCTTGCCACCACCTCTCCTAACTACCATACCACACCAACGGGAAGATGTTTGAGCTCTTGACAGATTTAACATGAATCGCTCCCCTATATGGCGGGTCTTCAGTGGTTCTGGGCTCAGACTCGCGACACGCCAGCCACGAGTCTGTTACCTTGACCCCTAGGCCTCTGCGGCCATTATACGGTAGTGGAAGCTAAGGGATTAAAACATGTGTTTTCTAAATTATTCCAATTAACTTAGTCTAGATCTAAAGTTTAAAAAAAATACTAAAGTTTTCAACTTTTGGGATGAAAATATTCATACAAGTAAACAAATGATGACAATTTATTTGTACAAAAGATTATGAGATATGAAATATGCACAATCAGTTACAATATATATAGACAGAATTATTATACTGAGTGAGATTTTCTTTTATAATCCCGACATAAACGACTTCAAGAAAGTAGTAGTAAAAAAGTAAGTAGTGTTGCTGATAACACAAGTATAAAATAAGGCAACAAAAAAATAATTTTCAAAATTTTATTTTTATTGCATAAAGTATTCATTAGTTTCTAGATAAATATGAATGTATGTATATATTTTCATATAGAAATAGTAAAGTAAAAAAAGGAAACTGAGAAAGAGACCGTAATTAAAATATCATTAACATTGCAACAATCTAATATAATTGCTAATTTGCGTTCCTTTCATTTATGAGTTATAGCACAACTTCATTACATACGATTCTAATTACTGCAACTTACATATATTTTTAATCAAACTAATCTATTTCCCGCTGCTAATTATTCCATACCTATCTATTTTCGATAATTATTAAAATTTATGAGTCTTGATAAAGCGTCTCATTTCCTACAATAAGTGATATATAAGTCTATATATACACTGATTTTTCAAAGCTCAGCATTAAAACAACTTTGCAATAGTAAAATTCATAGTACACACACACACTCATACATATGAATCAAAATTATGTATATAAAGCATCATTTCCCAAACTGTGAGGCGTCCCACTAGAGGCACGTGATAAACCCACGTGGGGGGGGGCTAAAACATACCAAAAAGTCGAAAAGATTATTTAAAAAAATTAATTTCCTGAAAGGAAACAATACATTCTGACATAATAAAAAATAAAATGCACATTTACACATATGTAATATACACTCACTTCCAAAAGCTAAGCACGGAGAGGAAAATGTTAATTTCCGGAAGCCAATCAGAATTGAAGAGGATGTAATTCGCTGCAGAGGTAGTTGGAAGTATGCAAATATGTTAGGTAACAGCCAATCGTACTTTCATGTCAAGAAATATGCAAAAAGGGAAGTCTCATAAGAAGCCAGCTTTATGAAGAGTTACAGAAGTTGATTGTAAGTACTGATAGAAGGTGTTTAAAACTTTCGTATAATTTGTTTTCAAGACATACGTGTTTCTATGACTTCCAGAAAACGAATTGAAGATTCTGAGCGCTGGCGCGCTCTGGGGCGCATTGAAGCAGGACAGTCGATCACAGATGTTGCTCTTTTCTTCTGCGTTCATCTTTCTGTAATTTCACGTTTATCGAAACAATTCCAAACTACACAGACAGTTGTCCGAAGGCCCATAGGCGGTCGCCCAAGGGTTACAACCCCCCACGGAAGATCGATATATTGCTATTGTTGCCAAGGGGAATCGCAGAGCGACCTCCACACGAGTGACATCTATGATTACAGCGTCCATTGGTAAGGCTATATCTACAGCTACTGCATGCCGAAGATTACATATGAATGGACTGTATGCCCTGGTACCTCGAGTTTTTGTTCCTCTATCCGTCCAATCAAGAGGGGCACGATTAAAGTGGTGCCGGGAATATGGCAATTGGACTGTGTCTGACTGGGGCAATGTAATGTTTACTGATGAGTCAAGATTTGCACTGGAGCCAAATGACAAGCGTATAAGGATATGTCGTAAACAAGGAACACGCAATCAGCCCCAAAACATCACCGAACATCACGCATTCAGAGGCGGAAGCATTATGGTGTGGGCTGTGGTTTCATTAGGATACCGCACCGACTTGCACATTTTTAAACGGGGTTCTGGGACGGCTGTCCGATATGTAGATGAAGTCCTAGAACCCATTGTGAGATTGTACGCTGCAACAGTTACCCCGACTTTTGTTTTAATGGATGATAACGCACGTCCCCATAGAGCTGACATCGTCGATGACTACCTGGAGAGGGAAGGGATTGCGCGTATGACATGGCCAGCATATTCGCCCGACTTTAATCCCATTGAAAATCTTTGGGATGCTCTCGGCCGTGCTGTATCTTCACGTTTCCTACCTCCAGCCACTCTTATTGAGCTGTAAACTGCTCTACAAGAAGAATGGCGATTGCTTAATTCTGCGGTGGTTGACCACCTAATTGAAAGTATGGTCAGAAGGTGTAAACTTTGCATACAGATAAGGGGGGATCACATACCCTATTAATGTCCTTTTTTCATTTTATGCTGTTTATTTTCACTTTATAAGTAATTCTGTTTAAGTCTCCAGTATGACATTATCTGATAACTAGAAGCTATGTAAAAGCCTTTGCAATATAGATCTTTCTGGAGTCGGTCAGTTGTGTGTAATCCGCAGAACTGTCAGCAGAGATGCGCTGGTTCATATTACGCAAGATAACACGTTTTCAGGACTAAACAGCTACGGAATTCTGTATTATTCACAGACAAAACCCAGTTATTCACTGAAGAGCCATCCAAAGTGTCTACTGATCTTGAGAGAACAACGCACCTAATAGAAGCAATTCAACATTGTTGAAAAGCACATTTACAGTGGCAGGGGAAATCACGGTTTGAGAAAGGATCTTTGTTTATAGTCACTCCTTGAAGAAACTCAGACTGGTGTGAAGTATCGGGATGAGATCCTTGATCGGCATTCCTGCCTTTATGCCACAGCTATTTCTATGGATAATAATTCTCAACCCTACTGATTTGTGATTAGGGAGGCCTATCTGGATTATGGTTTGTAATGAATGGAATGACTAGTTTAATATAAATACCTGGATCTGATAGAGATATCTGATCATACGGGACTAACTTTGTTGACACGTCGTTGCTCTAAGTACTCCTACAATGTCATTGCTAGAGCAAAGACACTCTATACGTGATTTTTACTTCCCGTTCAAGTCCAAAATCTTAACTGAAAGCATGGAAAATCGATGTCATTCAAAGATTGCAGTTAGGGGTGGACTCATTAATTATTATAACACTTTTGTAATAATTTCCACGGCATTTTTTCTCATATAATGCTTTCCTCAAGAATTTAATTTCCTCGAAAGAATGCCGCTTTTTTTATAAGTTGTTTTTGTTTCTCTGTTGTACTTATTCAGATTTATATGTCTCCTTCAATAAGAACTGATTAAAACATATTTTCCCCAAGATTGTTTTCTACGTCCATTCATTTCAAATTAGATAAGATATACGCAACGTACTATACCTTTTGGAGTTTGTTATACATTATGTAGGAACTGAATTATGTATACTTATATTTTCTTCCTGAATTACGTGAAATGGTGGTGGGCATAAAACTCGTGTATTTCATAAAAAGGAGGAACAAGAAATTGTTTGGGCAGTTTTCTTTTTATCAAAAATAGAGGAAAACAATAACAAAATGCTATTTTAAGTAACACTGAAAACCATTTAGTAAATTTTATGTTGTCTTAAAAATAGAAATAACGATGATATTATTTAAAAAATAAATAACTTTACTTTTTTAAAGTTTATTTTAATCTAATATTACATTTTTTCAGAAATTTATTCAACATTTAGCCAAAATATCTCACTTAACAATATTTCATAGTTTATAGTGATAATTTATTGCTCTTACTTTCTTGGATCCTGTTAAAAAAGCTTTTTAACCCCTTAACTGCCGCCAGCGTTTATATACGTTTCGGTCATCCAGTGTGTTGAGTGCTCCGGACTCAAAACTTTCCGAAATATGATTCTTTTCTTTGCAATAAAATCAGTAAAACTATTCTGAAGAATTTAGAATGCAATAAAATGACAATGGCATTGCTTACAAAGGATTTACTTATTTCAGAGGAAATGTTGCTCAGATTTGCGTCTTTTCTTTTCTGCCCAATACACCCCATACATGTGCCTGTATGGAAAACGATGGCACTGGGAGCGAATCGCATAACTTGGAATACTTAGTTAAGAGGTGCAGGTGTATAATTTCGTTACGAATTTCTTAAATCGGAAGAACATCTATGTTTCTTTTTAAGTAAAACTTTTGCAGTAAATATATAAAATTAATTTTGGGCATGCTTTATACATTATTTCAAGCAAGCAATTATTTACGAAATCAAAAATTAAGAAAAATTGTCAAAAGTTCTATCTTTTGGAACTTTTTAAGTGATACGTTTCTTGTTACATAGAAAATCTAATGCCACTAGTATAATCTTTTTATTTTTACTGTAAATAAAAGCCTCTTAGAAGAAATTTAGGTACATATATTTATGTAATTATAATGAATTATGTATTATTATGAAATTAAAATTGATATATATAAATGTAAGATTTTATATTCTCAAACTTTAACAGAGTCAAATAAGTCCATTGTTTAAAGCCATTTCAATATATTAAGGTAATTGAGAGTAATATATATCTGTGTAATCAGGTTAAAATAAACAAGTACATTAAAATGTATTTTTACTAAAAGGTTTCCTTTTTTTATATTTATACAACAATAATAAATCTTTTCTCAGGAGCCTTTTTTTCGACTTATTCAAAAACTCTGAAACTGTCTCTAATCTCAAGAGAAAATTACGTCCCATGCTTTCAAATTCCCAAACTTTTATTTCATTTCAACTGTTTCTTTTGCACAAGCTGCGAACTCATTTCAGCTTCAAAATCACAGAACTTTTTTCTAAGCACTTCAACAGCGTTTCTAATAGAACAATTGAATTGAAGAAAATCATGAGAATGAAAATAAGAAATACAATAATATGAGGAACTTTGAGTTAAGCCTAACGTGGCGGCACACGCTCAAAGAATTTATTCTTTCAATCCCGACTAAGCAGTGACATTTGATCTCTTCAAGATTTTCAAAAGAATTTCTAGTGTTTTTCTCCTCCGTTTTATTCCTTCATCTTTACCTTTTAAAGAAAAGGCTGAAATTCATGATATGCTGGATCATAAAAGTTTAGATGTTGAAAAAAGTTCGGAAAAACTTCATATGCCGTCTTAAATGAAAGTGAGAAAGGTAAGGAAACGTTCGAAATTTTTTTATTGATATTAGTATATTTTAAGTTAAGAACTTAAAACAAATACCGTTAGTAGTTTAATTTTACTATATTCTGTGCCTTTATTTCTATCTCGTTTTCTCTAATTTTTGAGCCGCTTCCAAAAAACACTTTCTTTAATAAAATGTTTGAAGACAAATTATTGCTATTGTTTATAGTTATGTTTTAAAATAAGCCTATTTATTATTATAATTTTCAATCGCATTTGTTTTTTCATAAAAAAAGCTATTTTGAAAACAAATGGAGAAATTTACATTGAAATCGAAGAGTTTGTGATTTAAGTTAAGAATTAGTAAATAAAGCGGATATTTTATAACAAAATTAAATACATACATATAATTTGACGTTTCCAATTTAAAAAGGAAGGGAAAATAAAATAATAATGATATGTACAACTGATCAACTTGTGATATTAATGTAATAAAAATAAATTCAAAATAACTTTTAATAATATCAATAAATTTTAAAATTATTGTGCAACTTAAGTATGTTTTTCTAAACACAAGAATCAAGTCCCTTAATCATTTTACATCATCTAAAACAAATATTAGTTTTAATTATAAATACATTTTATAAAACGCTATCTTATCCTTATACACTCAAACATTAATCACAGTGTTTCTGAATTTCTTAAAAATCATTTAATAGCTGATAATTTCCGAGCACGTAGTTATAATTACAGAAATTATTTCTGTAAGTTTTTTCCTAATACCTTAAATAAAAAGATTTGGGTTCATTTGAAAATAAATGACTTAATTTTATTTTTTCAAACAAATACAGGACATTAACTCATAAGGGAATATTATATTTTTCAGATGCAGTGCAAGAATCAGTTTATTAAGTTAGACAAACTGACATCTTATTTGCAAGTTTATTTAGTTAACAGTTTTGGAAATGGTACGTTAGATTCATTTTTTTTCCAGAAAACACGGGGAAAAAAATTCTTATGAAAGGAAGATTTTTTTAATAAGATGCTGAATCCTTTTACTACATGATGAATATTTATGCTACAGTTATTAAAAATAAGGTTTCAATATATAGTTTATCAAATATATAATTTATGTTTTATAGTTTAAAAGTTCAGAAATCTTATAATTTTAGAGTCAAACATACAATGACGTAAACAAAGTGGGACTTAAAGCGCACCAGAAATTTTTTATTTTTTACCACAGAGATTTGGCCATTTAGGTATCCGAAAACTTGCGACAATTTTTTTTAAATGGAGATATGGGGATTTTTTTGTTGTTTTTAGATTTCTTTAGTACATTTTAAGAAAAATATGCTAAAATTAAGAAGAGAAAAAGAAAATACTATTACTAAAATGGTAAAAATTACAAAAAATAACATAAACAGGGCCCATTCCGTACTAAAAGTATATGAACAAATTTAAAAATTTTCAAATCTGATGCGTTCCTATGCTTTTTATTTTTAAAACGACTTTCAGGATAAGAGATATTTTAGTTTTTACAAAAACCATATAAATTTATCTTACTTATTACAGTAGAACGTCGTTAATCCGAATTAATTGGGACTGGGCAACTTTCGGATACTCGATTGTTCGTATAACCGAAAACCGAATGTGATCCATGCAGTATATGATACTGGACACTATACAAATATTGAAAATTATCACGTGCGGGAAACGTGCTTGAAAAAATTCAAAATAGGTGCAAAATTTCGCAATTTTACTTTGATTGGGGAAAATAATCACTTATATTTCGCTGTACCATTGTACACCTTCGTTTTTCCAATTCAAGGTCTCTGGTTCTCTTTAGCAGCAGTAGTTGAGTAGCACAGCACTCGGATTGTTGTTTGTACAACTCCACAACTGTCTCTAACACAGAAAACGCGTAAGAATTTGCTGCTTTCGTTGTTGTTGTCCTCGTCTTCATCCGTTTCATCGTCGACAGGGTCGGATTCTTCTTACACGGAAGTCACAATCTTGTCATCATTTAGCAATTGAAATCCACAGTCTTCTGCATCGCATGTCATCCAGGTTTCTACAACAACAAAATTCAACAAAAGAGCTCGTATACAACCCCTCACTTGGAATCAAACTGACCTAATATTCCGCACTGTTGTGTACCAAATCACACTAATGAAATTCCACAAATATCCCTCACCTTGGGGTTTCCCGTCACTTTTGGCCTCATCCGAGACAACTGTTGAGCATTGCACTGTTCGAAAACGTATCCTGACTTTTGTTCGAATATTTGACGCTCGGATAATAAACGTTCGGATAAACGACGTTCTACTGTATATGAAATTGCTTAAAATAACGTGATTACATTAACATAAGGGACTGTAAATTTTGTACTAAACCAGTGATGGATAAATCTGAGAGTTAAAACACTTCTGTTATACAGAACATACACCAAAAGTTTCAGTTAATTATTTTCAAAACCTTTTTAACAACCGCTGTCCCTGTTTGAGCATTTTCAAAAACATACATTTCCAGTAAAACGCGCTTTAAAGTATCACATCTTGCTTAAAGGAATGGTATCTGCTTTTACTAAAACCCTTGTAGTTTTCTTTCTAGTGAACGGAAGATAACAAACTTGGGTATTTTTATAAAGCTAATAAGATGGTCTATAAAATAAAGCACCTTTCGTTTCATCATCTTGAACACAATTTGTATCTGGACTTTTGGTTCGATGGTTTACAAAGTAAACTGTTTCTTTTTAAATTCCACACACTCAGACGGACTGTTATTAATTTTGCAACTTTTTATTTAATGCGGTCCGATGGCATGGTGATCAAAGACTAGTCAATAAATGTTCAAACCACTTATAAATTCTGTGATGGTCATTTTTGCAGTTAAATTTGTCAATTTACCATGAAAAGCCCGAATTTGGTGATAGTCCGCTGACTCGTTTTAGATACTTGATGATGTTTATAGGTCATGTTTAATTACATCCCTTTGTAGATAAAATACTTCTCTATATCAAATTTTACATTTTAAAAAACTGTCAATAAAATTCAAAAATGTTTCCCCGCAAATTTTGATTTTTAAAAACAATAAATGCCTTTCCGAATCTCAATCTCAGTATGAAAATAAATGAAACTGTCCTGAAACAAAATAACTGCAATCGATTTACCAGGCATTTTGTAAATAAATCATTAAAGAAGGGGGATTAGTTTTCAGAGAGCTTGTGTCATTTTCCATGATGATTAAACAGCACACGTCGCGCGCGTGTCCTTGTATAACTTTAAGTATAAAGGTAATATAATTCCAGTTTTATTTCAAAAGGACAATGTTACTTTTACGGTTACATTCGTTTAATTTTTTCTGAAATAAACATACATTTCGAAAAACATGTAATTTTATTTGGAACAGAAAGAAAATATTGTGTAATGTTTGTTTTAAAAGGAAAATAAATGAATTGCATATTTATTTACTTCTTCAGCTAAAGAGAACAATGTGTAAAATGAAATGTTATCAAATAATTCATAGAGAGCATTTAAAATAGATGTCATATGAAACAAGTAAGATTTAGAATGGCGTAGTGAAATAAAAGTAATTTGAACTGTAATTTATTAGCATAAACTGCTCATTACTTTAAATATTTTTTAACAAACAAGACTATCAAAAATAATTTCTTATTTTATTTTAAAAAACAAATTTGCTATTTTTATTGTACATATAATTATTAATAAAAATATATAATGCAATTAAAGATAATTATATCGTGCTATTTTATTTTTACACTAATTTTTTTACCTATGTAAATAATATAAGAGAGAGAGAGAGTTAGTATACTGCTATTATTATTAAATAATATTAATAGCGTATTAGAATTAGCCATTACCTTTGCACTACGCTGGGTATTTTACGATGGTGTTATACTATATATTGTTTTTAAGCTCTTTATATTTAAGTCAAAGCATTGAGCATTCGATATAGTAATGAAAATAATATTCCTCATACATCGTGATTTAAAAAGTACAGGAATAAAACGGAAATGTATTTATATTTTACTCTTCTATAACCTTCCTCCCCTGGAGTTAATTTTCGCAAAACCTGTTCTTAGAGGGTGCCTACTCAAAACACATGCCTTTGCGAAGTTTCATTCCTAATAGTTCAAAATTTGGAATTTTTTTTAATCTTAAACACGCCGTGGTTCCTCATAACTCTCTTTGGAAGTGGAACTTTCGGTGAAATTTCAGCAAAATTTGTTCTTAGTAGATCTCTACTCAACGGAAAGAAAATGGCTGCCAAATTTCAAGTACTATAAGCGCAATAATTCCGAAAATCGTGGTCTGTGTGCATGTGTATGTGCGTGTATATAAATATGAAAAGGGAGAACATAGGGTACATAAAAAATAATAGAAACAGTAGTCACTAAACAACATAATAAATGTATATATAAAAGGAGAGAAAGTGTTTCGACACAAATTCAGAAAGGAGCCCAACGAGTCAAAAGCAATTTTGGACTTAGGACGGAATAAATAGGTTAAATTAATTTGACGGTACCAACCTTCCCTATTTATAATATATATTACAATACAAGACAGTAACAAAAGATTTAAGTTATATAACGAAAAATAACAAAACAATTCCTGTTATTTTTCTGGAAAATATTATGATTAACAAAATTGAAAGCATTAAATTGAGGGTTTTTAATCAAACATGTATTGAAAAAAAAAATAAGTAAACTCAGTGGAGCAACACCCCATAACAGCCAATGCCTACTGCGCCCATCTCATTTTGCTGAAGTGGGTGCTTTGGCCGATGAGCCCCACTTTAGCATGAGCAGATGTTCCGGTCAGTTGATCCATTTGACGCAAAACCGCCAGTGTTTTGCTCCCGAGAAAGGTCGGTACACATTTGTCAACCCACTGAAGAGATGCAAGGCTGAGTCAACTTTGCCCAACCCGGGTTGAACCCCAAACCTGTGGCGTGGCTAACACTCAGCCAATGGGGTTGAAAAAACATGTTTTGAGGGAAACTATAAGTTTATACCATGGATAAAAAAATTATAAAACAAAACCTTTTTTTTTAAATTTTGAGGCTCTAATTTATTTTATAACAGCCTATTTGTCTTGAACAATATATGCTCGTGCGTATGAAATGTCGGATTTTTAAGCGAATATAGAAAACTACATCTATTTATTCAAACGCTTTTATTTTTTTTATTATTAAAGTACGCTCTATTTGTTTCAAAAGGCCTCTCCCAACGAGTTTTTACTGCATAGATGCATTCATAAAGAAATTCTGACCTTTAAAATGAATTCACTTTCATATGGAATTTTTCAAATTGTCTTCATTTTCATACGGTTCAACACGGACATAAATACTAAAATAATAAATATAAGTCGGTCGCCGAAAAATTCATTGAATGATCTGAGTGCTGCTGCAAAATTTCATGTTTCAATTAATTCAATTTAATTTTTTTGTAGACTTATGATACCGAGAATAGTAGTGGAGAAGTATTGGGGCACGAATATTAACAAATGATGGCCGTATTATTTCTAAATTTCCATGCATTTTGTCAATGTACTGGTAGTGTGTAATACAGTGCTCCTCAAACTTTCACTACTTGCGACCCAATATTCAATCAAATGTTCATCGCTCCTCCCTCCATACAATAAAAATGTATTAAATTCGATAATACTGTACCTTGACGCTAAAGCTAGAATACGACTTTTTCTCCATAAGTGCCGACGGTGTATAGAAACGTCTCGCTCAGCCAGTGCGTAAATTGCACTGGACGTATATATACGTCTTTCCAAAATACGATATTTTCTGTGCGTAAAATTATTATTCCGAAGGCTTTGGAATGCAATAAAACTACAGTGACAATGTTTGTGAAAAATCTACTTATTCCAGAGAAGATTTTCTTATTTATTCCCTTTCTCCCCCCCCCCTCAATACACCACATACGCTTGCATATATGCAAAACACTGGTATTGGGGAGCGTATCGCGTAACTTTTAATCGGCAGTTAAGAGATTAATTGAAAACCGTACAAATTATCTATATATAGATGTGTTAATTTGTGCATGAAATTTTACGTATATATATGACAAGCCCATGTGGTCACTGGTAGTTGTTACACTTGTTCTTAACTTAGTATTGTTGAATTAATTATAAAATACATTGCGCAGTACCGATATATTTATAAGTGTATTATATCGGCTTAAATGTTTTCTTTATCTTTTAATATTTATAATGTATTTTGTGTGTGTTTGCTTACTTTCAATAAATTAATATTCTTTAAAATTAATATTTTGCTTTCGACTTTTCAATATGCTCGCGCCCCACAGCTTGAGCAGCGCTGGTGCAATAGATAAAGTACGATTCTTTTCGACCAATGATTTCCAAGCATCACTTTTTAACAGATGCATTGGCTCTTCCGTGTGGCTCTTTTTGTAGTGACATTTTTTAAATCAAGACTGCACAATGGGATCCATCAACAGTATTCTTCCCTAATGACTGGTTTATATAAAGTTCATTGTTAGAAAGTTAATCTATACATAATATAAAAAGGAATGGTTATATATATATATATATATATATATGAAATCTCGTCATTTCATGACCATTCAACCGGTCACTATGAAAATTGGCATGCATATGTATTTTTTTGTGGAGAAGGTTTTTGTGATGACCTCTTTGTTGCAGCTATCCACCTGATGGTGCTACAGCACATCAACATCTGCACCATTTAATCAATCGCCAAGTTCCAACATGGCCCCGAAAAGTGATGCCAACTTGGCTCAATCACCATCATTTCTCTGTTTCCACTGAATCGCCATTATAATGTAAGGAACGGCGTTGCTTGCCAAAATTACAATTTTAACATAAAATAAATACAATAAAAAATAATATTAACGTATTACACATCCAGACTAAAATTATTTATACTATCTTAAGCGTTCATTACACAAAATTTGTAATTCCGTGGTAAATTGGCTGATATGAGATCAGCTTTGGAGGGTTTTTTTCAAAAATCGACCCACAAGCGTTATAAATTTTTTTTGTTGAAAAAACCTTATTACCAGCTTTTATATCTACAGACTTAAAGTTTAATAAATATGGTTTTTATGTTCAGCTGAGATATGCAAAAAGCTTTTTGTTCTGTTTAATTTGCAATTCACGTAAAATTAACTCATTAAAAACTTCTTTAACCTTCAATCTGTAAGGCTCAGTTTTTTAATTCACGCGTGCGAATAACGGGTGTATACCAGCTAGTACTCATATAAAAAATAGCAACACTCTCAATTGAATTCATATCCTTACCAAATTCAAAACAAATAACAAAATGGAAAGACAGGTAACAAGTTCTTCTTTGTCTAAAAGTGATTCTGGCAATGGACAATACGACTACAAAAGAGATTATGCTCAAAATAAACTTATATAGAAAACAGGAACTTAAATTTTCCCATGTAACATTATTCCGAAATTTCATATGCACCAACTTAAAAAAAAAAAAAAAAACTAAATTATATTCAACAACTTGTTTACATTTATGACTTCTTTCAATTGATTCACCATAGTGTTGAAGGCATTAACAATGCATAACGTTCTAATTTTAAGACCTGGACTATTTCGGTAGTATACTTGCGATACAGCATTTCATATGATTTACAAGCACTAGAATTGGATAATGATTTAATTTTAATGGAAGAGGAATTTCTAGATAATTGATCAGCAGTGTATTAGAGTTTCACATGATCACTGGGCTCTTAAGGTAATCATGGTTATAGGAATTAATTAATCCATCAACGCACGCGCGGTTACTACTTATGTTCTTCAGCGAAACGAGATGAAAATACTGGATTAAAATGTATATCTATTTTCTTTTAGAGAGCTCTGCAACAGCATTAGCAATTTCGAAATTTTTTGCTGTGTTAACTATTAAAAGTGAGTTCAATATTTAGTATTGGAAATTATGTAATATTACGGGAAAAAAATATTGTTCATACATTTAAACTTATGCTTTATCATAAATAAGTAAGAATAATTGAGGGTGAATACTTATACTTCATCGTCATGTGCTAAAAAAAATTGAATTCTCGGAAAGAATATACTTGACATTTTGTATTAAAATGTACTGGCTCAATAATCACTCAGGATAAGAGAGTGTTATTGGGTTAAGCTATTTGCATATAATTTAGTACAGTTTTAATACATGATATCCATCTAATTTCTAAAAAAAACTCACGGCTATATCCAGATTCTTTCACAGCTCTGAATTTCTATACTTATAGCTAAGCTATCATATATAATTATAAATTTATGTATATATATATTCAAAGATATTTATTGCATACGCAATGTGCATGCATGCGTAAATGCTCATTATTAGGCTTTCCATTGCAAGTTTTTAATTTTGTATGTTTTTCTGTAACATATGCAAAAGAAGAAAGCGATATGCTCGTGTAGTTTTATTAGAAAACGAACAATTTTATGTCCTATAGCAATACAATAGATTAATAATTCATATAATTTTGTTTGCCTTTGTTTGTTTAAGGCATAGCAGACATATTGCTGACCTTAAGGATATCTTTTCAAACATCTAGAAGAAAAAACAATATTTGGAGAAATATTTCTTAATATATGGTTCTTAGAAGAAACCCGAACTACATTTTCTTCTAAAAAACTACGGAAATGTAATATAAGAATATTTTCTTTATTTTGTTCTGAATTAGGCATAGTTACAGCAATTTTTATGGAATTGAAAAGGATTTAAAGAAACAAAATATAAAACCATGTTTAACTACTATATACATTCGTTTTTAAAATAACGAAAATTATATCTGTTGCAATGACATTTTTTTTACTTTACTGTATTATTATCTTCTTGTTTCTAGTAATAACTACTTTCGTTTTAATACAGATTTAAATTTAAAAAAAAACATATTTGCTATTAATGTATAGGAAAATTGAGCGAAAAAAATTGTTTCAGTTGACTTTTTTATTCTTTTCATTCTAAAGAATTCAAAAACTCAAAGTGATATATGTTTATTTAATTATGTACTGCTAAAGCAATTTCAATTAGAGTGGTTTTTAAAAAGTTTTTTGGTCATTTAAGTTATAAATTTATTAGAGTTAAACTTATTTATAATCATCTGAGTTTGAGAATAATACTAATTTTTCGATTTATAAATTCGATTATTCATTCATTAACGAATTTATTAAAGTGACTGACTAACTAAGTTCGAAACCGGGATTTGAAAAAAGTATATATATATATTTAGTGTAAGTAGAATTAGAATATGCACATAAAACTGTTTTAAAAAGATTATTGCATTAAAAAATTGTTTGAATGTTATTTTGGGGGCAAAAAATGAAGAAAGAACGACAAAGTTTCAAAATGTTACTCTTTTATGAAAAATACCTCGATAACAATACTTTGCTTTCCACATATAGCTGAGGTTGCTCTATGGAGCCTGAACCAACTTTTTGAAAAATTCCCATTATTGTCAGAGTTACGATCAGTTAAAATAATGTGATGACTGAAGTGCAGCAGAGGCGGGATCCGGGTGCTTGAAGTGCAGCATCAACGAGTAGTGACGTCAGTACAGCAGGCTAGTAGAGAGATAAATAAAAACAACATCCAGAGTAAAGGAAGGCATACAGTGACATCTGATAGCAGATTCAGCTTCAAGAAGAGCGACATCAAAGACAGGTAAGCAGGCAGCGACATCCGGTAGCAGTCGAGCAGCAGCAAAGGCAGGCAGCGACTTCCGGTAGCAGTTCAGCAGCAGCAAAGGCAGGCAGCAACTTCCGGTAGCAGTCGAGAAGCAGCAAAGGCAGCAGCGACTTCCGGTAGCAGTTCAGCAGCAGCAAAGGCAGGTTAATCCAGAGTTACCATTATGTGGGGAATGCTAATTCACATACTCAGTTAAAGCACGCAACAAAGTCGGACAAGCAAAACTATTTTATTTTAACTCGTATCAACATATATACAATATGTACAGAAATAAAAATAGAGGTAATTATTTTCACAGTATGCGAATCTACTTACAGCGGAGATAGCAAATGGTAGCGCTACTTATATTATTATGGTGGCGCACAAAAATAATAACGAGTGTATTTGTGTTGAAAATTCTCTACTCGGATATATCAAAATATGTGAATAATAAAACCACCTTCTAATATATACATATTTCAAAATTCCAAGCCCAGGCTCTGTATAGTTACAGTTAGAAGTCTTAGTTATATATAGGCAACATATTATTATAGAAACTTTCTTCATATAAAAAAGACCGTTTCGAATCAATCACTCTTCCTTCATTTTTTTAACCAGAAAATTGCATTTAAGTAATTTCTTCTTTTAACAATATTGTTAAAACATTTTTAAATATATATTCTAATTGAATTTACTCTAAATATCAAGATAATTATTCATTTGTAAGCTCTTCCAAAATCATTGTATCAAACGTATAACAATCTGATAAATTCGCAAATTGTTTAATTTTCTAATAACTATTTATATAATATCACATTAAACGCTGTTATGAAAAGCTGTTCATTTTTTATCACGAAATAAATAGTAATAAAAATAAACAACCTTCGAACAGTCCTTTTAATACCTGTTAATTGCTATTTCGTACACAAAGCCCAATTCAACATACCTGAATCTCTTTACTGAAATATTCTTTTACCAACCACAGTATCCTCCAAATTAAATGCCTCAATTAGACACGTACCATAAATTTAGAATAAATTAGGCCTAATCGAAGAGTGGCTTACCTGAAAGGGCTAGCCTCGTCCTTTTGATGCACTAAAGGAGACCAGGGAGAATTTTCGGAGCTCAGAACATTTATAACCGCACTTCATTCACACACCAGGATCTAAAGCTCCTGAGATTAAGGGCAGGAGAGGACTCAAGTTAAGATATACTGCCACGGATTCAAGTTAGAATTGAGAATAATGGCTGCTTCCAAAGTAAAACATGTTTCGTTCAAATCGTTTGCTGTGTTGTTATATATTTTTGTGGAAATAAGTATTTTGGTTTTTCAATTTTAATTTAGTAATTATCTCTTCCACTAACAGTTAAAAATTAACAATGGCTCTTTCAAATAAATGTTTCAGTATTGGAATGAATCTGAGATCGTTTGAAAAGTTATATGATAAGTACATAATAGAATTAAAATAAAATCAATTTTTTCAGAACTATTTAATATGTACCTATAAATTAATTTTTCTCTCTCACTGCCTGTGTACGAAATTTTAGTGTAAGTTCTTGAATTTAGTATGAATTTATGGGTAACCTTTAGCTACTGTAATGGTTAAATTACTTAATAGGCATTACTTGTTTGCACATGTAAACTTTAGGCCTAAGTGTTATTAAATCATGCCTTAATTCTTCAATTTTCGTTCCACTGTTGTTCAAATGTTGTCAACTGGAGGGTAAGGTTAGAATTCTTCAAGGCAAGTTTAACTCTACGTATTTGCTCAAAGTTAGTGACAGCTTTAGAAAACGTAACCTTCTTTGGTCAATTGACTTTTTTCTATATTGGTTTTTTGTTCGATGAGATTATATTTTTGTTATCAATTTCTATATTTAAGCTTCTCATGTTTAACAGGATATTTAATTTTTATCTATCACACATTTCTCTTATTTATTATTTTTAAAATTAAATTCAGATTTTTCTAGGATAATGGTATTGAAGTGATATTGCTTATTTTATGACTTACATTTTAAAATCTTTAAGTATTTATCATTATTAATGAAAATTAACAGATTGCATTTATTATGAAATTCTGGATGATACTAACACCATAATTCTGTGGGCTCTAAAATATCTTTAAGGCCTCATACATTATTTAATTAAGGCTATATATATATATATATATATATATATATATTAATAAACACCGTCGAGCCAATACCTTAGGAAAGCCCTCGTGTTTTTCAATGAACTCGTGTGGATGACGTAGAATTCACATAATTAAGAAATATATTAGATTTAACTTCTGCTGGAGAAGTTACGCTATCATTTTTGCCCTTACTTTAGCAAGTGTGGGGAAAGGTGGCTGGTCTAAGGGAGTTTGAAAGAGGGCAGATTGTGTAAAGGCCCAAGTACTCGGAACGAGTACCTTCAAAACAGCATGCCTGGTAGGTTGTTTCTGTTCTACTGTTTTTAGTATTTATGCCAAGGGAATAAATGACGGTAAGACCAGAAAAAGACAGCGATTTATCAAAGACAAAGAACGTCAAAATTTATCCCGATTAGAAACGAAAAATCGGCGGCACACAGTGTTTCAGCTGGCAACCCAATTAAATGCATTTCCAAGTGCTAGTGTTACTGAAAATTCGGTTCAGCGGACACTTTTGGATATAGGATTGCATAACAGAAATTCTAATCGTTGGCCTCTGTTGACCAAGCGTCATTGCCAACTACGCGATTGGGCTTAGAAACATTGAGACGACCATAAATAAGAGGAAAACATTTTCTTGATTGGATGAATCACGAGATTTCTAATTTATCACATCGATGAATTTATGGCGTGCTCCGTCCTTCACCGTCTAACGGGGCCGCGGTAGCCTAGTGTTCAAGGTATCGGATCGTGTCTGCCATGTTATCAGTTCGAGCCCAGTACCTCTAAAGAACCACCGTGTAGGGAAGGGATGCACGTTAAATCTGTCGATATCTCAAACGTCCTCCCGTTGGTGTAGTGTGGTAGTTAGGAGATGAGGGAGTGGTAACTCAGGTGTCATGATCGGCACTTTACCATGGTTCAAAATTACGAGGTCCGTCTCCAAAAGCCGTCGTGTATAGCTGAACAGTGCGACGTTAATATTCACTCACTCACATTCAGTGACTCTCATGGATTCTTACTTCTGGTAGAAGAAACCTTGAAAAATTTAGATTATTTGAGCATAATTGTAGATCAGTTACACCCTTATATGGCGTAACTGATCTCAACTAGATTTGGAAACTTCCAGCAGGAGAGCGTCTCATGTCAAAAGGCTAGAAGGGCGTTAAAAGGATTCGATGCCATAAAGATGCATTCCAATTAATATCCTAGCAATCTAAGTCTACGGATCTTAATCTAATAGAGCACATTTAAATTTTCATAGGAAGGAAGCTCAGAGAGAAACATCTTAAGGGGACACAATACGATTCAATTGACAATAATCGGTCAAAAAATCAAATCAAATTTTTGTAGACTAAATTAGTTTTTATATGCTTTTCTATACTCTCACAAAATTTAAACGCTTTAAGTTTAAAGAACGAAAAGTTGTGATAATTTTTACGTTTGTTTTTATACACATCCCAATGGCAAATCAAAATTCTTATGTGACTTATCTCAGAAAGATAAAATAACTAGTTTATCATCATTTAGAATCCGAAGGCTTTTTTTTTCTTTTGTTCCTAATACTTGGAACTTTTTTTCACTTGTTGATAATAGTACATGGAACAAAATTTGTAATGCATTTTTCATCAAAGCAATACTTATTTTCTTAAAAAATATTTGAATATAAAATTTTCCAATTTTTCAAGGCATTTTCAACAAGCATTCACAAAAAGAAGCACCAATCGTGCTATCGCAAAACCCATACCAACTTTTGCTATACATAGTTTGACGTACTTGTAAGTCAAATTTCATACATGCACGTCAATTTTTGCAGGTGGAATAGCATTTTAAAATCATTTCATAAGAAAGAGTTTCAAGGTTTTTCCTTAAAGAATTAAATGGTTAGCTTTTTATGAAATTTTGAGCGCAAATTTTGTTTTACCTCAAACATACACTTACAAGGCAACTGAAAAATTATGAAAATACTTAAATTAAAAAATTTTGTGTAAATCGTACCATGTCCACTATGTGTCGGGATATCTCGACTTTTTACTTGAGCACTGCTTAGATAATTGGTGCAAACTGTCTCTCTCGCGTGCACCAGTCCTCTCATAAGAACTTGTGGTATCCTTGCTAAAGTGAGTTGCAACTGTTTTGCAACTGTTGCAAAGTGGTGCAACGTGTTATTGAGTAGGTGTTCCAGATGTTTTTTGGCTCTTCGGTGTATGAATGAATTTTTTACCATAAAAAAGAGGGGAAATCTTGAAATTATATATAAAAAATAAATTTTACCATTTGTAAACATATTGTGTCATTTATTGCCCTGTTTTTTTGTACTCAGATTAATTTTTTTGTCATCGTAGTTACTCTACTACTAAAGCATTCGACTGAGTTCGATAGTGTAAAAAAGCGAAAAAAACGAATACTTTTTTATATTTAAGGTCAACTAAATTGGGATATATATATATATAGAATTATTTTGAAATTTACTTACATGTCATTTTTTTGTCAAAAAAGGAAGATAGAATGACGTTTTTTCAAAACATTTTTCCTTTATGAGAACTGCTTTTATAATAATAATATATTGCATGTGTGTAGCTAAGATTACTCTACAGAACCTGAACCAGCATTTTGAAAAATTCCCATTATTGTCAGAGTTACGATCAATTAAAATAATAAAGGGACTATTTCCGCTAAAAACTCTCGATTTGGTACATCAAAATAGGAATAAATCCACTTCTAATATACATATATATATATTTCAAAAATCCAAGTCCATACTCTTTACAAATGTCTTAACTGTATATAGGTAAAGTATTGTTATTGTAAAAGGATCCTTCACAAAAAGAGAATATTCTACAAAAATGTCTTTCTTCCTTCATTTTTTGCTAAAAAGTTAAATTAAAATTTTTTTTATAGTACTAATATTCTTTAAAAAATTTTGTCTGTATATTCTAATTCAGGTGGTTCTAAACATCAAAAAAAATTATTATTTATGCGATTTTCAAGATCACAGTGTCCAACAGAGCCCGGTGCCATTTTTTAAGTATTTTAAAATGTAACCGTTCATTAACCTCTTAATTGCCATCGACGTATGTATCCGTCTCTTTGAACCTGTGCATTGAATACCGTGAACGTGTATATACGTCTTTTCGAAATAAGTTTCGTTCTTTTACTTCTTTCAGTGAAACTATTCTAAAGGGTTTGGAATGCAATAAAATTTCCTTTACATTTTTTGGGAAGGACTTACTTATTTCAGAGAAAAATTTGCTTATTATATTGTGCCTTTTCTTTCAACACTCATTGCACCACATACACTTGCTTATTTGAATAACGTTAGTACCGGGAAACGAATCGCGTAACTATAAATCGGCAGTTAAGATATTAAAATATATTGAAATAAATCCGAAAATTAGAAATGGAAAACTGAAGTATTTTGAATAATAATTCAAGATATTTTGTACATTTATATAACATTTCTTAAAAAGTCATCATATGTTAACATATTTCTAGAAAAACTACCATAAAAGCATTTCCTGTTGAGAAATATATCCCACAGAGCCCCTCTATCCTTACAGATAAATTCTACCCAATCAAAATAACACCTATCATCTCGCATGTGTGACGTTGCACTACCATATAACCACAGGCACCCCCGGAAGAAAACAAGGCTGTGGGAAGGAGAAGAAACACTATTCTCTGTGGTCTACTGACGCGATGAAGTGGAAAGCATCTCTGCCCGGGTATTTCGGGCAAATCTAGGTCAGCCGAGTAATCCATCAACTGTGCACTTGTCACCTTAAGCAAACAGTAAGAAAAACCTCCAAAGCAATTGGATCGGAGTTGGATCCATGTGGTCTGAGAGAGTTTCATTCGCTTTGAGTCTCTGTCGTATTCCTATTTTCGGGGAAGAAGTTGAAGATCAGTATCATTTAACTATGGACTCTATTCTTTATCAGATCGAGAACAGTAAGAAAGGCAGGTGAGGGGGAGATTTCGAAAATATCTAGATAAGAGAGGTTATTTGTATGCATTGATTAAAAAATAATAAAAGAAGATTTCATTACTTTTTAAGATTGTTTTTCTAGCTTGACTATTTAAAAAATAAAACAATTGGTATGTAATAAATGATTATTGAAATTTGCAGCAGAATAAATAATCAATTCTACTTTTATTATTATCTGATGAAAGTTGTTTTAATTAATTAGTTTGTATGTAAGAAGAAATAAGTTTCCGAGAAAAATAAAAAATCACTCAATGCGGAAAATTAATGAATCATAATGAATAAAAAGTATTTTTTTGTATTTGTACGAAAGTGGGCAAGATTGTACAATAAGATTATTTCTTGATGTTCCATTTTTTTCATTCAGAAAATGCTGCGCTTTTTCATTTCTGTAACTAAAAATTCACTGGTCATTCACATTATTAAATTTATTAAATGTAGTGAAGCAAACATGTTTATTATTAATGCATACTTTAAAAGGGAACAAAATAATGCTATATAGAGAACGATGAACGTAATTCAATTATGATTAAAACAATATTATAATTGTTGGAATGAGTGAGGGTTCATGAACTTCACACTATAAAACAGCACGGAAGCTGTGGCGACGAGCTTCGTAATTTTGAACCATGTTCAAGTCACGAGGACTACACCTGAGATGGCATTCCCTCTTCAAACTTACACATCACACCAACTGGATGATTTTAAGCCGGAAAAGATTTAACATTCATCAGCCCTTTCACACGGTAGATATTTAGTGGCGTTAAGGTTCGAACTCAAGACACGCCAGGCACGAGTCTGGCACCATGGCTATGCTAACGCGGCCACTATAATTGTTGAGAGCAATATATTAAATAAATTACAAAAACCATTCAGCATCACGAGGAAACGAGTAATTAATTTGTTTTAAAGGACTTAGAATATATATTTTATCTATTATAGGAAAATCAATGCTTTTTTTGGACCAAAGAAAAGTATATCATAGTATTATAATTTGTTTAAAAAAATTATACTAGTAATCAGAAATAAATACAAACTATGAAAATGTGTTGTTGTTTCTTATCTCATTTGATCGAGATAAACATCTAGATTATGTCCATGAACCCGTGCATTTTTAAACAATGAAAAATTGTAGCAGGACTTGAGAGCAGCTGGCTCTTATGGCAACCAGGAGCGGGCTTGGACCAGAGGCATTGCGATTTGGACCAGGAGGGTAAACTTTAAGACCCACCCCATGTCATCGAGCTCGAGCGCACACGAGCGTGTCCACTGCGAAGCTTAGTAAGAAAAGTTTCCTCTCGCCTACTGCCTGTCCCACGCAAAGCAGCACCAGGACGGTTTCCTTCATACCACTCATGTAGGGAGTCCTGCCTTCAAGAGGAACTGGTATTTTATTTGGCCCGGTTAGTAAGTTCTGAAAAAGTAAGGCAGCTACCATGTGTAGAATCTTTATGGCTGCCCTCACGGCCCAAACCATATGAAATCTCATTCCCGCAGACATTCACTTTCGATAGTAGCCACTAAAAAAAGATCTTAACATTGACACTCAATTTATTTAAAAGCCGGACAAATACTCACTGAAGTTCTGTCACCATGCCTACACCATTCAGATTGATGCTAAATAGAGCTTCGGCTATCATTCAGTCAATATCAAAATATCTGTATTGACACTTTCATTAAAGCACAATTCCAAAGCCTCCTGAATAGTTAAGAGTTCTGCTCGAAAATCTGAGCCGTACAGTCAGGATCTATCTTATAGATCACAATACTATTACCCTTTTTAATGACAATTTCACTACTCAAGACAGCACTTTCACCCATGCTGCCATCAGTATAGATCTCTAACACATCACACGGGATTTTATGAATAGTCTCCAAATCAAGTTGCCTAAGATATAATAATACGTATGAAAATGTTATGAATATAAAAGGTTTTTCTATTCACTTAAATTTCTGATTAAGAAAAAAAATTATTTCATCAATTATATGTTTTTATGATTAAAGGCAAATGAATCAAAAGTAGCAACGTATAATGTAACAACAGTGTTTTTTCCCTTTTTCAATCTTTTTCATATCTATCTCCTAGTATCGTACTCTTCTTAGAATTCCTCTTTGAAATCACGATGCTAAATTTTGTTCATATTCGTTACAGAAGAAGGTATGAAAGTAATGCAGAAAGATTGAACAAGTTTCCGATGTAGAGCTAAAGTCTGTTTTGACTTGATGAAAACAGAACTTAACTAAAACACCTTAAAACAATTACGAAATGCAATGACTAAAAACCAGAATTTAAAACATATTCGCTGCTCATAATCATCTATTTGGTTGTTTTTGTTACTTATGCAACCTGATCGACAGTAACATCAGTTCAAGGTCTACGAAATTCATCACAGCTAAGGGCTAGAATTTTACACCTGTCGTTAGCCTAAGCTTTGAGCCCCCAAGAAGGTGACAGTGCGATTTTGTTCGGAACAACGCGATAGATGGCGACACCATTCAGACCCAATGATTTAACGAGCACGTTCTCTGTTTATACTCGGCGGGCATTTGGTGGCATCGGGCATCGAACTCAGGCCTTCCGGTATGGAGACCAATGCTCTAACCACTTGGCTACCCGCGGCCCGTCTATCTATTTGGTTAAATTCAGTAATCTATTAATAATGAAAAAATATATTCTTTGAAATCTATAATCACTAACAGGAAGGCTTTGAGTAAATAAATTATAATACATTGAAAGTCTGCATTTGCATTTGTTACAGCATTGTATTTATCTTACTTCGAACATCAGAATTTTATCTTTCAAAGAATTTACTTAAGTGTTTTAAGAGCAATCAATAACATTTTAACTCTAGAAAATGTAACTACCTGCCAACATTAAACCACAGACACAATTAAAAATAAAGAAATGATTTAGAGGAAGGAGACACGACATGATATGGTCTCTATTGACGTAGAACAGTTTAATGAATTGGAAAGACATTTCTACTATTTCTGTTGGTCAAATCTAGGTCAATAGTGCAATCCATGAGACTATACCTGTCACACTTTAGACAAACAATAAGAAAGATCGCCAGACGAATGTGATGTTAGACACATCCATGAGTTATGAAAATCTTTTATTTGGATTGATGCTAAAGCCCTTATTACAATTTGTCGGGACAAGTACAAAAAAGTACGATTTAAAAAAAGTATTTTAATATTTATATACTTCTAAAACAATTAAAATTATAGTTAATGTTGTAGTGCCAAAATTATAATGAAATATAGTCAAAAATTATAATGAAATTATAATTATAATGAAATAATACGTAATAATATTTCCTTCTATGCATAATTTCCTTTTTCTTTTTAGAAATAAATTTTATTTTATTTTAAATGAAGTTAGAAAATATGCGTTGAAACTGCTTTACTCAATGGGGTAATTTCATGTGACGCCATTGCCACATTATGAATGCAATCAAGTGTTTCCAGCCAATCAGTTCAGGCGCTTCACTGTTGCCAACGTTTACTTTTTGGAAAAAAAAAAGTTCTTTCAAAACGTTCACATTTTTCTGCAAAAGTAATGCACGTAGGCAAATAAAACGCATCTGATTTTAAAAAAAAAACATAAACGATTTTGTTTTCAATTTTGAAAAAAGATATTGTTAGAAGAATCTAAATACTTAAGTATCTTTGCTCAAATACCAGATCTAAAATTTTATCTAAATTCTACAAGTAGAACAACAAGGGAACTCTAGTTAATCATATGTTTGTTATAAATTTAACCTATTGGATGGGAAACTGTAACATATATATTAGATTTTGAATGCATGGTATAAATTGTAATATATTAGAAGTAAATGATATCAGGAGTGTGATTGGTTAAGAGCATTGCCTTTATAAAGAATAATTTAGTGTTCATTGTCTGTTAGATTCCGGTTTGTGCACTTGGAAGTCAATTGACTAAACACATCGGTCTAAGACAAATATAAATTAAAACAACTCAATAAGATAAGATATTATTTTTTTAAAATTTCTGAAGGCAATTTATCTCTCTTCACAGTTATATCTATTTTCATAAAGTAAAACGAAACACACAACCAATAAAAGCCATTGAAGAAATAAATTGCGAGTTTATTGTTCAGCTTTTTATGGAAAAACTTTCTAAATTATTTTTTGTATTAAAGGAACTAAATTATACCGTAAAATCCGACGTATAACACGCAGCTGTACTTTCAAGGTAAAATTTTTAAGTTTTAGGTATATATGCCGTATAACGAACGCGTACCCCCACTTTTTTACGAAAAAACTTGAAATTTATGTATGATAGGCTCTTATGTTTTGAAATCATTTATTCAGGTATTACCCAAACTTTTGAAAACAATAGTATACATCTAGAACTACAACCCAGTAAGTTTATTAGGTATGTCATTTCTTTTGAATAAACAGTATTCCGATCATTGTAGACGTCTAATTTTATTTATGTGCTTATCTCCTTTATTATTTTTGAAGGTATCGATTTTATACCCGGTGTATAACGTGCACTCGTAAATTCAGATCATATTGTTTGTGTTCAAAGTGCGCCTTATATGCCGAATTTTACAGTAGTTTGAATTATAAAACAAAGAAAAATATAAACCGTTCATGCATTAATTACACATTCTAATATATTATGCAATAATTATATTTTTTCATTAAAAATTTAATAAGAAACAAACATAAAAAAAATCTTTTCAATGGAAATAAAATATTTTTTTGTAAAAATGTGGAAGCCCGTTTAAAATATACCATTAGAAAATGTATGTCAAATGTATTATGAATATAACAATAGAAATTCATGTAGAAGCAAAATCAGTTGAGTAATATTTATCCCCAAATCGAAACCTAATTTCTTATTATAATCGTGAAACAAATATCCGTTGTATGATATATTATATGAAAAAATCTTAAAAAGTCTCTCTTTAACCTTACATATGCAAATAATAAGCCAATTTCAGTGAAAATGATCAAATACAATTCCTTATGGGATCCTAACTCATTTTTCTGAATTCTGCAGTTGACACTCATGGAACTTAAACATATCCAGTAACTAAGCAACAGCCACTGGCGTAATAAAAAAGGGCAGAATAAATAAGAAATTAAGGAGAGTCATAATTTTTCTAGGAATTAACTTACCAATTATTGAAGAAGATTTTCATAAATTCTCAGTATTTCTGTCGAAGGTTGTTCCAAAAACGATTTTTACTTTAGCAATGCATACTTGCATATGCATTGTTCAAAACTATTCAATAGCAAAAACCCTATGAATAGTATTTTAAGAAATAAAAATTATCTTTTCATTATTTGTTTAAAAAATTGAAAATATTTATACTCTATAATCACAACTAAATTTAAAATGTTTTGTTGAATATTTAAATGCGTTCAAGTGTGATTTTATGATTAACATATTATTAAAATAGACAGAAACAGACAAAAGTTCAATATCATTCCTTTTTTAAAGGTTTTTAAATGTATTTGAACAAAAAAAAACCCATCTTCAACAATTTAAGGATGTATTTAGTTTAACAATTATCTTTTAAAGCAAAATTTTTTATTTCTATCTTTAAAAAAAAACATTTCTTATAAACATTAACCTCAATAGTAATATGAAATATAAAACTGCAATTCTATTCTTAAACTTTAATCTTCAAAACTGTCTTTCCCTAGAAGAGTTCCCAAAAGTAGTCCACAACAGGGAGATATATTAAACCTGTTGGACAACAACAATTCAGTGAAATACACCTAAGGTCTCTATTGTCTGAGGAAAACAGTAAGGCCACATCATATCTTGTTGACACGTCCGCTGCAAATCTAATAACTGCCAGTCCTGAGAAGACAAATAGCGAATTTTAAAGCGGTACCTTTTGAAGAATTTATTGCAAATAAAAGGGAGGCATTTAAATTAATTTCTACATGGTGTTTTAATTTAAAATGAATTTAACGTTAATTATATTGAAGTGGAAAAGTTAATATTGGTCCAATTCTCAATTAACGGATTGAAAAATATCAAACAAGTAATTTTAAAAAAAACTTTTTAAGTGAATTCCTATTTCGGTCAGCAAGGAAACATTTTATTTTAGTTACTTTTTATTAACTAATTACAATTAATATAAATATGTATATACATATGGCAGAAACAATATTAAGTGACCAAATAAAAAGCGATTTTCCCTACAATTTTCCTTTCTATACATGGTGTCGGACTATTTTTTTGGTTTGCTACCGTTTATTCAATAATTAAATTTAATTATTCTTATAAAGTAGTAAAGAAATCACATTCTCAGAAATTAGGCCATTATTGTATTTCCTTAGTTAATATATTTCATGGTCAGGTAGACTATTATGATTCCAATGTATCTTTTTTCTCTATTCAATAATCCAGTTCATCTTTTGGCATTTTGTTTATTTTGCAGACAACACGGAAGACATGTACACAACACAAAGAACATTACATGATTCTGACTCTATAAGTAAACGCGTATAGACACGTCTCACATGGACTTGTAGCGCCATCTATACATTTAATATTTAATTTACAACCGCCATTTCAGGTGGGATTCGAACCCACGACCTTTAGATTAGAAGTCAAACGCGTTATCCATTGCACCACAGGGACGCAACGAACAAATTTCATTTCGAGATATGCTGTTGGACTATTATTTTTGTTTGTTACTATTTATTCAATTTTAATTCAATGGATGAGTTAATATTTGAAAAAATTGTATTAACCCCAAGTGTCATCCATACAAGTGTAAGAAAATGTATTTAAACCTAAATGAATAAATAAAAAAGTATTTTATTATCGATTAAAGATTTGAACAAGATAAATAAATAAATATAGGGAGAATGTGAACTAATAGTAGGAATTGAAAAATATAACGCCATTTTTTTATTATAATCTTTCAGGGACCACCCGATTCTTTGGGTATTTCATTATGCTGTAGGACTAAGTACTATCTTTAGTTATTGACGTATTAATCTTAGCATTAAGCTATCGATTATATTGAAAAAAATTCTTATCGTAATTGCCCCTTCATTTAAGGAGAATAGGATTTGAATTTTTAAAATGAAAGAATATTTATATTCTTTACTTCCCTTAGTCCGAAGAGTCGATTACCGAAAAACCCAATTTTAGCGATTCTCTACTCAACAAAGAAACTTGGTAACCAAATTTCAACTCTGTAGGTTTAATTATTTCAGAACTTTATTTTTTTTTATCTGTACATTTAATTAACCTTTTCTTGGCAGTCACACATAAGCTTGGTAAAACCCGTTCTTAGTGACTCACTACCCAAAAATTATGCTTACCAAATTTCAAGTCCATAGGTCTTTTCACACCCTTTCAAAAGCTTCACTTGTATGTGACGGAATCTTTGAACTCAATTTTTACCCACTTTAAAAGGTCAGATTAATTCGAAATTTTGCTCACTTGTCCAGGACCGATGACAATACAATAATTTAATAATTTTGATTAACTGTCCTGATCAGGATCATCAGGATTAACGATTTCTCATTTTCAGATCTCATCCCGCATCTGGCGACTAATTTCAGGCTCCATTTCAAAATTTGTCGACTAATTCCAAATTTCGTGACTAAAAGATTAATTTACAGCTTAGTTCGATTAACAATAAAAGGGTGTTTTTTACTTTTTTTTAACTATAATTTTTTTGTTGTTAAAACACGGGAATTTTTTTCAACTTAACTTCTCTTGGGAGTCTATTTTTACAAAAACCAGTTCTTAACACTTCTTTACTCAGCAAAAGAAACATGCTTACAAAGTCTCAAGTCTGCGAGTATAACAGTTTTGGAGTAAGTGAATCGCTCTTCTCCTATAACATATCACTTAATAAGTCCCAGGACTATGTGTTAAAACAAGATTTTTCGGAGATATTTATCAAGATACTCCTCTTCAAAAATGATACATTCAGCCCAGCGTGCTTCAATTTTTTAATACCTTTTTCGTAATACCTCTTTGTTCACAAAAAAAAGGATTCAAATTCGGCAATAACTTTTTCATTTGAGCCAAAACTATTTCCCAGTAGAATTCTTTTCATGTCAGAAAAAAGCCAGTAGTCCGTGGGGGTAAGATCTGGTCTGTACGGTGGTTGGGAAAGTAATTCAAAGAGCCTTGTTTTTCTTGAATATTGTTTTTTGCCATCACAAAGGAATGTTAACACACATAATTCAATTCCATTCATAGTTTCTAAGCAAACAAAAGTTACTTCATTAAAATATCTGTAACTTTTCAACTAAACAAGATATTATCACGAAATTTTGACACGTGTCGCTTGAAAGTTAGTACTGCCAGGTTAGAGTAAAGAAAGTTAGAAGGTAGTGCCATCTATATGTTAGGCCCTGGACATATTGAATGGTGTTTTATTTTATATTATATCTATATAAAAATAAATGTTATATACTGTTAACGTAACTTCTCCATTTGAATTTTTAAAAAAATATAGTTTTAAGTAATATTCAAAAGTCTGTGCACTTTTAAAAATAATTTTTGTGACAAAACAAGTAACTAAAATCTATAATAATAATCAACAAGAGTTTCTTAGAATCCAAATACGAGTATATCTAGAAGCTTACGTGTGTTCCAAGTACAAAGAATAAAGAAGATATTGGTGAATCTTCATCTAATAATTATTATTGTATAAACATTCTTATGCCAATAAAATTAAATGATATGGAAATGAGAGATAAGTGATCAAACGTTGAGGACTTTTCCTTTACCAACTCGTTTCCGGAAATAGGAAATACCTTCTTCCTTTTCCAGCTAGGAGGAAGACATTAAATTAGCGGCCAACGCCAGCATCACTGTAGCAGTATGGTTAACGCTTCATTTCACAACAACTTATGAAGTATGCAATGCATTGCAACATAAAAAGGATTGTAATGTTTATATAATATGGCATATTGCAATTTATTTAGCATTTTATGTACGTAAATATTTTATGTAATATTGGAATATAACCTAATATTTTCATAAAATTCTAATTTTACATAATTTTTCTAATTCCGCATACCGCATTTCAAAACGCGTCTCATTTCATCTTGCATTAAAGGATAAAAACTATATTTTTGACGAATAAATTTTATGATTCTTCGTTGAAAGGGTTAGACTAGGGTTCGGCTATCTATGACACGCGTGCCACATGGGACGCGTACAATTCTCAGCGCCACACTGCATCACTGTACAAATTTGTCAATTTTCGAGTGAATGGAAGGTGATAAATTTGTAATGGACTTCAATTGACAAACATCTTCAGAATCATGGATATTTCCGGAGCGAAAAATTCTGAAAAATAACTCTGAAGTTAAATTTACAGCTATTTTGTAAATTACTGAATGTCATTGCAGGATAGATTTAATTATTTGAAGAAAGAAAATTACTTGTAATCTGCTTTCCGCTTTTGGTTCTACATATCTAAGTAAAAAGTAATTGTTTAAGCAAAATAATTGTTTAGCTACTGAATATTCGCAATCGAGTCAAAATGAAAGTCGCATTTTGCAATATGAAAGGAGAGCATTAGGTCCACATTAAAAATTTATTTAAATATAATGAAGGAAAATACATATATCTTATGTTGTCTTTTCTTATTTTCATAAATATGTTTAAACATACACAACATATGTGCAACCTTAAACTTTTTTATTTTTATTCAAGAAAGTAATATGTTATGCAGTTTATTTTTATACACGGAAGCAAATTTTTTCAAAAATGTCCTTCTGTGTGGCACACTGAATCCTATTGGTGGATTGATTTGGCACGCCACAACTAAAATGTTGCTTACTCCTAGGTTAAAGCTTGAACTTCTGACGGATTTTTTCGTGATTCCTAGCAAAAGAATAAATAGCTTACACGTGCCTTACTGCGTGGTCTCTACATTATACATAAATATTTGGATTTGAAGCCTTTTTTTTCTGGTTTAATTAAATAATTCATAAGACTGATTCCAGTGCTAGATGAAAGTAGACATTTTTCACTAAAGTTATTAATTTTTAGTTTTATAAAACGAAAAAGTTCTATTTTATGCCTACAAAATGCTTAAAAATACTTTTTAATTATTACAGAAACTAAAGACTATGGGGGTATTTATTCATATAAATATTGTACGTAGATTCACACCATTTTTTTATTTTACAATTATTTATTGAAAATAGTTAAAACATTTCCCTTGAATCTCGAGTATCACACCGGGTAGAAGTAACCAAAAATAAAATTTAAAAATCTCCTTTTTTGTTTGTTATAAAATGTATAGTTCAACCTGTCTCTAGACATTCCTTTTGAAATGTTAAAGTAGAAATCCTTACTTATTGATGACATTTAATCATTTTTACTTGACGTAAACACTAAAAGCCCTATGATAAATATGAAATATATAAATCTAATAGACTGAAAGCCACACTTTTCTTAGAAATAAAGAAAAATTAGTTTTTAGCAAATAGTTAGAAATGTGCAAATTACTTCTTTACCAAATAGCATTTCAATTTCAACAATTTTTCAAAAGCCAACCATTACTATTATCCGTAATTTTTTTCAATTGTAAATAGAAAATAGGTGGGGAGAAAATTCAATTTCCGATGAAATTGAAAGTGGGATTACTGGTTTACCCTACGAACTATTTTATCTCTACGAGGAAAAATTCAAGAATTCAGTTTTTATACCCTAAAATAAAGGAATTTCCCTTTTTTATCCCATCAGATAGGAAAAAAATCAGTGATTTTGATAAAGGAACATGTGGATTGCATTCACGACTAAGGGTTTTTACTTTATTTTTTAAGCTATCGTTCACTGACCCCTTGACTGAAACGCTTCAGGTACTTAAAAGTTAGAATGAGAAAATAAAATCAAGTTAATTCCCTTATTTTTTGTTATTACTTGCAAACATTTGCACTCAAATAGTTAGTTAATACTTAAATGAGGTTTCATGAATATTCCAACATCTTTATAAATCAGTTGTGAACGCATTCGCTCAGTAGTAAGTGAATACATGCACGCACATATACATACATGTAATAATTCCCTGTAATTTCATCCTGAATAATATTTTATTTTGCAAAGGTCCGGGCCTTCAGGACTCACATGTAAATAAGTATCGCTTGCCCGCCTGACGGGTTTTAATTATAATTGTAACTTGAAACTTAACAGCTTGCAATTTTAAAAATAAGATTACATCAGAGACTATCAAAGGATAGCTTTCCACCAATCCAAGTCACCGCCCACGAAAGTCACGTGAATTTACAAGACTTCCTGTTGCCGCTTCACGCGTTGTCTCTTGACTTTGTCTACAATATGTGAATGTATCTGCTGCTCATTGTAACTGTTATATGACTGTATTAATCACCATAGGTATGTGTGTGAGTTTATTGTTAATCGTTTGAATGTCTTGGAAAATAAATTGGAATAAAAAATTATGCCCCCTTTATCCTCCATTTAACCGCTTGAATTAGATCATCTAAATATGTAACAATTAAATAAGCAAAATTCTCACCACTTGTCATGATTCTACATATATATATATATATATATATAACATACATATATATATATATATGGGATATATATATAACATACATATATATATATATATATATATATATAAATACATATATACACACATTATATATACAAAAAGGGACAGAAATAAACAATATAACATAATCCTTAAATTTGGCTTTAAACATATTTGAATATTAATCATAAATTTTACAATTAGTAACATTTTACAATTTGTATTGTTTAAATTTGTAGTGATAAATAATGTATAACATATGAGCCCCCCTCCCTTTCCTTATAATAATCAGTATAATTATTTTTGTATGAATATCAAGGCACAGAGTAATATTTACAACTTTAAAAATATTTTTGCTTAAAACAATCTTTTTAGTATTGATCTGTACTTTAATTAAACGTTTATTAACTAATTAATACCAATTAATTTAGGAATAGACGTGGAATTTGTGGAAAACATTTATAAAATGTTTAAAATAATTTTAATATATATATATTTAGAATTGGTGCCAAAAAAAAACATGATTCACTTCAAGTTAAAAAAGATTAAAAATAATTTTCAACTAGTGTAAATGTGATGATTTTATCCGTTTTACGATATTAATGGAAAATATTTTGTTAATATTCCATTTAATTTAACGGTATCCCAAAAGTTATTGTATTTCTGAAATCAGTCATAAAATTAATCAACATTAAAGAAGGTATAACTTTTAAAGCTTAAGAAAAAGAGTATGCTAGATTAAAACATACGAGAAAACTTTTTCATTTTTATCACACAAACCAGACTGTAAAGTATTAAAATAATTCCTCATAAAGCTAAATATTATAGTACTGTTAATACATAACAAAGAGTTAGCAATTAAAACTTCATTAACTATTTAAAAGTTGTAATTCATTTTGCCATTATACATTACGTTAATATTGTATCATACAGCCAATAATGTCCTTTTTTGTTACAGTGATTACCATATCATTTAAGCTCGTATTTTTTTTTACAGAATCTAGCCTTTTATTCTCAATATAATTCATTTATATCCATAGATCACCACGATTATAATACTTTTTATATCATAATAAGACAATTAATTTCAATTTGAGTTAGGCAGAAAAAAAAAATTTTTTTTTGTACATTATGCATGACATTTAGTATCACGAATAATTTTAATTTAACTCAGTATTGAAATGGAAAATGAAAGAACGTAAAAGCATGTATGCAATAAGTATATTACTGGAAGTTACTTTATTATCTTATTTTTCTTTAAAAAGGGGTACAAGCGAAAAACAATTAAATTACTATTTAAGCGCAAGATATCTGAAAAACAATGATAAGTAATTATTGTATTTTATCTCGCCTCCAGTAACAAAATATAAAACTATTTGTAAATTGCTTAAAATTTAAAATAAAAATATTTTTTATAATGTTTTACATTTACCTTTTTAATCCAACTAATAAAATGTAAGGAATAATTTCTATTTATACATTGTCACGTATGCAATTTAAGTGGATAATTTTTTGTTATAAGCATATATATATGAGGGATGATTGGAAAAAAAGTCACAAGCAGCAGCATTTTAAAACAACATATCGTGGAGAAATTTTGTTTCCCCAGAGTGGAGACAAATGGCACTACATGTCAAACAGCTGGTTTACGCGGGTAGGTAGTGAAAGTTTCCAGACGATTCAGGACGAAGGAAATGGAAAGACGCTTAGGAAATTGGTCTCGTTCGGAAGTACTAGCCGTGATTCGATTTCTATGGGGAAAGAATGTGTCCGCATCTCACATTCACAGTCAAATAGGGGAAGTTTATGGTGAAGAAACAATAAGATAACAAAAAGTAGTGAAATGGTGTCACTCTTTTCAATCAGGCACACAGAATGTCGCAAACTGTAATATGGCAGGGAGCGACCAGCCAAGTTCTTTACGGCCCTAATTGAAGAAATTATTCTAAATAATCGATGGGTGAAATCTCGTCAGAGCTGGAACAGAACGTACAGAATGTCGTTTATGATGTGCTGCGATATTCCAAGACAGTGCTGTAAAAACCTCCGCCGAGACCTAGCTTAATGGACAAGGACCTGATTTCTACCAAGACGGGTTAAACAAATTGTTCAGTGTTCTGATAAATGTGATTATGTTGAGTGATTATGTGATGACTTAGTGATTATGTTGAGTGAGTGAATATTAACGTCGCACTGTTTAGCTACTCGAGGGATTTTGGCGACGGACCTCGTAATTTAGAACCACGGCCAAGTGACGAGGACGACACCTGAGCTGGCACCCCCTCTCCTAACTACCATACCACACCAGCGGGAGGACGTTAGAGCTCTCGACAGATTTTACGTACATCACTCCCCTACATAGCAGATCTTTAGTGGTACTGGGCTCGAACTCATAAGATGATCCGATGATTCGATACTTTGACCACTAGGTTACCACGGCCAATAGTGATTATGTTGAAATGAGATAGGTAACTACGTATGCCTCTAAATTTCCTCTTGTATTTTCTGTTTGTTGATAATAAATAATTTTTTATTCGACTTGTATCCTTTTTTTACCACCCCTCGCATATACGAAGCATGTGTGGAAATTAGTGCCGTTTCGCTCTACCGCAAGCGCACCGTTCGTATGGGAGTTCAAACTTTAAGATAACTTTGTTAAGGCTTGTAAATGTTTTTTCATTGATTTTTATTTTATGCATGCATATATACATGTATCCATGTGAATAAAATGTGCTTTAATAAACTTAATTTTTTTTAATACATGGGGTTTCTTTTCGTAATATCCTTTAACGCGACATTTTCTTAACACGAAAAAATATTTCACTCCCTCTATTTCGTGCTAAGCGATTTTCACTGTACATACTAAAGTCTCTCTGCTTTATCAAGCATTTTCTTTTTATTTTGTTTCCTTAAAATTGCTATAAATAATCTTTTCCATGCAGTTTTATTCATATCCATACAAAACATTTGAAAACTACTCTAACCTAAAACAAAATATTATGTTTTTTATTTTACTAATTTTTTAATCTTTTTAGTTTTATTTAATTTATGCAACAATATGCAAAAGGAAATAACTTGGAATAGTTCAGCAAACTTTTCTAATAGACTTTTAAGTGGAAAAATCATAGGAATGAAAATATAAGAAAAAAACACTAACATGGCTAACCTTAATTTAAGCATAACATGGCTGCAATCGCTAAAGAATTTATTTCTTTAATCCCTGTTGAACAGTGACATTTGGTCTCTCCGAGATTTTATTCGATTTCTTCTGGAATTTATTTTCATATTTTACCTTAATAAAAAATCAAATTCTTGATATTCTGGAAATATAAAAGTTTAATTCCTGAAGGAAGCTCAGAAAACATTCGTTCGTTAAGAGTTAAATAAAAAGAAAGCGGTAAATTATGCTCACAATTTTTCTTTCGTAATTCGTGCATTTTCAGAAAATAACTTAAGTAATACCTGGTGAACTTGTTCATATAGCCTTAATTTTATATTAAAATCCCTCTCCCCTTTGTTTAATTCTAATTCGAATAATATTTATCAAACATATATTTTAAAAGAAGGTATAAAAACATAAGAAATAGAACAAAAAGAAAAAATAATAAGAGAATCGAGTTAATCTTTTTTGTTTGTTGCATTTGTATTAACCATGGGCGTTTTCGCTTTCGGGTACTAATTTAGTCTTTTTGTCGCCAAATCTAGAATTAATAGCCAAATCTGGCAGTGGGAAATCGTAAATCCTGATAATCCTGATTAGGACAATGGAACTAAATTATTGTATTGCCATCTATCCGTGATAATTGTGCAAAATTTCGAATTAATCTGACCTTTTAAAATGGTTAAAAATCGAGTTCAAAGGTTTCGTTATATACAGGTGAATCTAATAAAAGAGCATGTTAATATAAAATAAGAATATTCATACTTGTGTAACTAACATGGAGAAAAAAGATATTTGTTTTCGAATCCCAATATTATAATAAGAGAATAAATGAAACTTTCTTGAAAAGAATTAAATTTCATCGATCCGTTTGGTATTTCTTAAAAATAAATACCGTGAAGAATATGATTAGTTTTGAGAAAGTTTGTTTCATTTTTCATGCTACATAAACAATGCGTTTCGTATTCTTGAATCCTGTTATCTTTACACTGAGATGAATACCTGAGTGTAAAGATAAAACGACGTTTGTTGAAACAAATTTTTCTCTTATTATTGCTTTTATTTTAGTTTTTTTTTCCGAATAAATATGTTTTGATATAAATTTCGAATCATATATGATACAGGAGAATATTATTGTGTTATGTGTTGTCTTAGATGAAAAGTGAATGAATTGTGCATATTTATTTTATTCTTCAATTCAAAGAATACACAATATTTCATTCTGTTTTTAAATATTAAACATAAATATTTGAAGTGTGTATTAAAATAGATATCTCATGAAACAAATATGAAATGGCAAAGTAAAACAGGTACTTTGAGCCTGTAAGGAAATATACACGTCTTCTTAAAGTGTCTTGTGTAAGAAAAAAGAATTATCGCTATATTTTAGAAAACTAAAGGGGAAAACTAAAATGTCTTGATGAAAAGTTTAGAAATTTTGAAAACTATTTACATTAAAAGTTTTAACGCATTATTAATCTAAGAAAATATTATTTTTGATAAAGTTATGAAATGTCTTAGAATATATCTCTTCCAAATATTATGTGTACCTGAAACAGAGTTTAGAGCAAAATAAAATGATTAAAGATTTTTTCATATTTTCAGGGTAAAATAGCCACAAAAATAAAGCAAACATACAAAATCTTATAAAATGGGGAATAATTCGCAAGATTATTTAACTGAAACACATTTAAACTTAAGATGAAATAAATTTATTTTTAGATTTCTAAACAAAACAGCAATCACACTAATTTCTGGGAATTTGAGACAAAATATATTGAAATAATAAGTATCAATGCATCCAATGGGCTAAATTCCTGTGACGTCATAGACACATGATAAATGCAATCACTTGTTTCCAGCCAAAGAGTTCATGACCCTCGCTGTTGCCAACACTTTTTTTCTGGGGAAACTTTTTTAAAAATAACATATTTTTCAGCATTAATAACGCACAAAGGCAAACAATATGCTCTTCATGTCGCACATGTATAAATACAGTATAACGTCGTTTATCCGAACGTTTATTATCCGGAGCGTCAAATATCCGAAACATTATTTTTTTTTTGTCAACTACATGTACTGTATATGAATATGTTTTCGAACAGTGCTCATCACTTGTTTCGTGTGAGGCCAATAGTGACGGGAAAACCCAAGGTGAGGGATATTAGGTGAATTTCAGTTGGGTGATTTGGTAAACATCTGCGCAGAATATCAGGTCAGTTTGTTTTTAAGTGAGGGGGTGTATGAGGGCTCTTTTGATGAGTTTGAACTGCTATGGCATGTGATGATTTTCAAAATCCGTATAGTGTCCGGTTTCATATACCGCACGGATCACATTTGGATTTCGTTTATCCGAACAATCACTTATCCGAACGGTGTCCGGTCCCAATTGATTCGGATAAACGACGTTCTACTGCATAGGACTTTTTTTTATGTGTAATATAAGACTTTTTCAAAAATCTTAATGTCTTCATATCTTAAATTAGTTATCACACACAAATTTGAAATCTCATCTGAATTTCACAAGTAGAGCCACAATATCAAGTCTAATTTTAGTTTGGAATTCAACGGAGAACCCGTGACTACCATGATTTAGTCCTTTCAAATTCCCTATAATGCTAAAAAGTAAATTAAAGTATAGGTCCAAAATTTTATAAGTTTTCTGAGTCATATATTTTTGTAAAAGATAATTTTTACTTTGGATAAGTATGTTCAAAAGCATCGCACAGATTTTGGTTAAATAATAATGCACATACGTAGGTAGATATAACTAAAAGTCAATACTGCAGTTATAGTACAAATAACAATTCGTCCGTGAAAGATGACTCATGAACACAATGACAATCTAAAAATTAGTTAAGCTGTGACGGTTCTAACCGAGATCATTCTACTAATAACCCTTTAGAGGGATTTCTGGTCTTTAAAAGTTATTTTATTATAAAACTCATCTTTGAAGAAGAAGACGTGATTAAGTTTTTTAAGAATACTATACAGGGTGTCCCAAAACGACCACATAAACTCTGCACAGCTAGATTCCTCGTTGGGAGTACATAAAAAACTGCCCAAAGAAGCATTTTTATATGATCCATAGTTTAAGAGAAAAATACGAAAAACAAAGTATGACGTCACTTCCGGTGCATGAAAAAAACACTTTATTGGACATATCAACAACAGACTTCAATATATCTTTCCAGACGATAATGTTTAAAACGTTCGTCGCGCATGCCGCGTCATGCATGCGCGCGCCGTGGAATGACCCTAAGCCGCCGTTGAACTGGCATTTAAAAGGCTGCATCTTGCAGGTACCGGTAGTCTTCATATGGTGGCCATGTATTCCGTTCGTGACTACTGCGACATGTACTTGCAACATGCCTTGCGACTACTGTGACATTCCATCTCAAGGAACTGGTGTATCGAGACGTAGTGACAACACAAATGGACTTAGTTGCTCGTCTGCATGCTGCTTGTACTTCGGTGGACCCCACGATGCTGCGATGTGTCATGACAGCCATTTCACGGCGTGCTCAAGCCTACCTCGACATGCATGGTGGACATTTTGAACATCTGCCGTAAATTGTGCATATACTACTGTTGATATGTTCAATGAAGTGTTTTTTCTTGCACCGGAAGTGACGTCATACTTTGTTTTTCGTATTTTTCTCGTAAACTATGGATCGAACAGGAGGAACTTTGGGCAGCTTTTATGTACTCCCAACGAGCAATCTAGCTGTGCAGAGTTTATGCGGTCGTTTTGGGACACCCTGTATATAGTTTAGGTTTTCAGGTTAGAGAGAGAGAGATAGGATAGACTGATATCGGAGCAGAGATTAATCAAACTGAATGTGAATCGAGGATATTTAATATTTGATAATTGAATTACTTAAGGTGACAAATCGTCTCCGGGGATGGAATTCAGGTTAAATAACTAAGAAGACACACACACACACACAGAGTTATCACACCTTGAGTAAGTGTGTTTAGTATTAAAGTTTCTCACATCTCGCTACCTCGTTAATTGTCTGCATAGTTATAAATCAGGTACATCTCTTAGATTGGATCGATTGAATTTGAGCTGTGATTAATGTTGTGAATAAATTACATTGTTTTGTTGAAATATGGCTAGTGTTCTTTCCAATCCTCCCACACCTTTAGGCTTTCAGGTGAGAAAATTACAAAGCATTTCCTAAGCATGTCCCATCTACATATTTGAATACGGTTTCTTTGATTGATTGATTGTTAATTAACTTCAGACGCAAAAGCTACACTAGAGCTATTGAAACCAAACAAATGTCGGAGAACACAATTGAAGATAAGTCTTTTCATTATACTGAACTATGAACCGCCTTTTCGTAATACCAACTGACGGTACAAAATTATATTTTAGGTTTTAAATACAGGGTTGTGACGGATCTATACTCGTCATTTTTCTATTAACACTCTTGGGGAAACTTTGGGGCTAGCATTCCCATTAACTCACATTCTCTCAAGAAGAAACCATGATATTTAAATTAGTTTGACTATATAAAGTCTATAGGTTTTGTAGATGTAAGATAGAAGGAGTCGGGGAGCTGTTGCGGTGTTACGTAAGTGTGAATATTAGAATATTTCACTAACCGACATAGCGCGAGTCAAGCAAGTAATTGTTAAGAGATTAAATTATTAGATTGAGGATCTAACATAGATGAAATTAGAACTAGTTATCGGTTCATTAGCGCTTGTTCTCCTTATCTAGTTCACGTAGTCGGATTTACTTAGAGTTAGTCATTGAGATTAGATAACTCGCTTGATATATCACTCCTACGGTTTCCTTTTGTAATTTCACTTGTTATAGTTCAAGTGTTTTTGAAGAGAAATAAATTAGTTGTTATTACGGAAGTTGCGGGTGATGCTTTGTTTCCCCCTCTCCATACCTTTAGCCAGGCAAGACGGTGATAGAGGAATGCTGAATAGGCCTACACCTTCCACTGGGTATCCGGGCTAAAAGTATTCAAAAGTTATTGCTTTTTATTATGGAACTACCCATCAGAATGTAATAAACTGTTCATCCATGGATTGGAAAACCCTCCGATATCGTTTGCGTCTACTCCGATCGGCCACACGTGTGTGCATTATTCGGCAATCGCAGACTATAAACTTGTTGCACTGACTTCATTAGTAAAGATGCGGACGCCATGGAAAAATGTACAGTGCGAACTTTGGTTAACGGAATCTATATTAGTCACGCGTGTATATTGACGTGTTCGAACAAAATGGAATGTCGTTACTGGTTTGCCTAATAAGCTTATAAGGTCTCCTACAAAATGAATCACGTAAACGATTGATAGAGGCATCTATCACGAAAACTTAAGGATGCTTTCCAGTTTGAGATACCAAAGATCCTGTCTCTTTTAAAGTTTTTTCCCATTGGTGTATAAATTTTTATGTCGGAAAATCGACATTCCATTCTGTTCGAACACGTCGCTGCACACTTGACTGATTTAAATTCCGTTAACCAAAGTACGCACTGCATCTTTTGCTGTGGCGTTCATATTTTTACTAATGAAGTCATTGTAACAAGTTTATCGTCTGTGATTGCCGAATAATGTGCGCACGTGCGGCTAATCGAACTAGACCTAAATAAATCTTGGAGTATATTCCAATCCACGGATGAACAGTTTATTACATTCTGATGGGTAATTCTTTAATAATAAGCCGTAACTTTTAGATATTTTAAGCCGGGAACCCTGTATATGGTGACCGGTAACTATGGCTGCAATTCCGAAAATGAATTAAAAATAAAAGTTTTTCATTTAAGTTTTTTATGTTTCATAAAGGAAAAATTAAATCATCTGTTTTATGAAATGCAAACTAAATGGTGCAAGAAATACATTTTGCTAATATTCTCGTTTCAAAACGGCTTTCCTACAATTACGGGTACACGTTAAAGCATGGTTTACCGAATTTAAATTTTGCAACTCTTGTTCAGCTTTAATTGCAGCACCACCTCACTGGCGTTTCGAAGAGAAAATGTACCCCAGACACAATGGACGGAAAGAGGAAGTCCGATACTATGGTTACCTAGATCTATAGACAAAACATTTTCGAGTTTTTTTGAAAGGAGACGTAAAAAACATTACTTATCAATCTTCAGTTAGTGACTCTGATGAAATGGTGGAATTACAGTGGTCATTCAGATTGCTGATCGTGTACTACTTGACAGAACATGGTTAGAAATCTCGTATATAATCGGCGTGTTGCGCGCAACTACTGTTGTGCGTACAGAAATCGTGCAATGAAGCATTCTAAAAAAATTATATTTTTTATGGGGGAAAAAAAAGAGAAAAAATGCAGATGAACCATAAATAAACCGGTTTCTTTTAAATATCTATTTTTTGTAATTAAAATTTGAAAGTGTAGCCATACTTTCCGGAACCCGGTATTATCTCCCTGATAATTTATCGTAGAATTTTAAATGGACAAACATTTACACTGAAGTACATGTTTCACAAAAGTGGGATAGATTATCTGCATAGTTTTCTGTCAAGTTTATTGGAAATATCAAGGTTTCCTTTTAGAACCAGCTATTGTTCTTGAAAGCAGTTAATTTAGTAGCAATCGAAACAGAACAAGTGATTGGTTAATTTTCGACAAATGTGTCCAATTTCCTCGAGTCAGTAATGACTCAGCGTGTTCTGAATGATCAGTGACTGAAGATGATTGAATTTTCTATTTCGATGTTTCCAGTAATCTTTCTTACTAGCAGTAAATCAATTTCCTATTTTGGGAGAGGAGAAAGTCTAATTCAGCATTTGCCTAAATATGAACGTTTTAAATATACACTGTGTAAACCAGAAATAAGCTAGATTGTTTCTTAGTCTTTAAGTTTTTCTTTGAACTATACTTTATTAATTCAATTAAAATATTAGCTCCAATGGTTCAAAGTGACAGTGTGCAATATACTTAAAGTAATTTAAAAGATTAAAAGTTTAAAAGCTTTATGTAATTTCAAGGATTGTAAGCAAACAAGATTGTTCCATAGTTTATTAATGTTACTCCTCAAAGAAACATGATTGTTTTTGGTGACGAAACATGAGACTTTGTTTCACGAGTAAGCGGCAAGGAAACTGTCAAATGAAACATTTTGAGCCTCGATAAGATTTAACATGTGCCCGTTATTCCGCAGGATTGTTATTTAGCAGCACTCTGAATCGAGCCTATGACTCAATAGAAGCAATATCGTCCATGAGGTCATGGTCATATGACCCTTCGATTACGGAGGCCACAAAAATAAGTTTGTTTTGTGTTGTGTGTGAGTTAAGTAAATACATATTACTCCAAATATTATTGATATTATTTTGATTTAAATTTGCGTCAAACTGGGAACAACACAAAGGGTATTGGCCACGGACCTCTCAATTTTGAATAACGATTGGGTGATAAGGACAACACCTTAACTCGCACCCGTCTACAAATAACCACAAAACGCCAATGAGAGGAGCTTAAGCTTTAATAGATAAGCTCCTCTACGAAACCCAGAAGTTGGGTTGCAGCGTATCCCGCTTCCACGCCACAGGTGAAGCGTTTAAGCCCATGACTAGGGAAAGATCGATTCAGCCTTTCATCCCTTCAGTGGGTGTATAAATGAGTTCCAAGCTGCCTTGGAAACTGAACACTAAATGTTTCGTATCAGACTGACCACCTGACCGGAGCATCTGCTCCAGCACATCAGCGTAAAGGGTCATGAAGACTGCGATGGGCACACAAGGTCGTAGCATCCATTAGGTTATAGTGTCATTGATTTTAGTTTTTAATTACCTCTACACGTTAGATCTCCATGACACTAGGATTCAAACTCTCCACGTGACAAACATGCGACTGAGACCACTTGGTCTGGACTACCGTGGACAAGAGAAAACCATCCAAGTGATCAGGACAACTGCGATCATGAACTCTAGGCTACCACTTAGTAAATGTTATTGAAAATACAGTAGAACGTCGTTTATCCAAATCAATTGGGACCGGAAACCGTTCGAATACGCGACTGTTCGGATAACCGAAAACCGAATGCTTTACATGCAGTATATAAAACCAGACACTATACGAATATTGAAGATCATCTCATGCGGGAAACGTGCTTGAAGAAAAAGAAAAATAAGTTCAAAATGTCGGAATTTTATCATTATTGTGGAAAATAATCACTTACTTTTCGCTGAAACCATTGTACTCCTTCGTTTTTTAGCTGTAAGTCCTCTGATTCTCTTGAGCAGCAGTAGTTGAGTAGGACAGCACTCTGTTGTTCGCACCACTCCATAGTTGTCTCTTACGCAGAAAGGCGTCAGCATTTGATGGACCCTTGCTACCTACGTTGTTGTGTTTCCCTCTTCTTCATCCGTTTCATCGACGACAGGGTCGGTAATTCGCAATTTCATCATCATTTAGCATTTAAAATCCAGTCTTCTGTATCGCATGCCATCCTGGTTTCTACATCAACACAACTTAACAAAAGAGCACGTATACACCCCCTCACTTGGAAACAAACTGACCTAATATTCCGCTTGGATGTTTACCAAATCCCACAACTGAAATTCCCTAAGTATCCCTCATCTTAGATTTTCCCATCACTTTTGTCCTCAGGCAAAACAACTGTTGAGCATTGCACTGCTTGAAAACGTATCCTGACTTTGATCCGGATATTTGACGCTCCGGATAATAAACGTTCGGATAAACGACGTTTTACTGCAAAAACATCCACAAGACTGTATTTAATGTATTATGACGTTAAGATTTATATTTAGGCTTCCGAAGTTTTAAAAATACAGTATTTCTACCCATATTAAGTATAATTTTCAAAGAAAAATAAATGCTCTAATGATTTAAAAATATCAATTACTACTTAAGCGCTAATATAAAATGACAAGAAATTCTTGTTAGTAAATGAAAATAACGTCACTTTATTTATTCTCTGAAAAGATAATTGATATCCGGTATTAAAAATATTTTTTCGTTCATTCAAATATTGATAAAATCTGCAGCACTTTTAAAATACAAGTTTTTTTTCAAAAGATACACAGCTCAATTATAAACATATGTATTACATATTTTGCTTAATTACCAATATTGCAATTCGCTTTCATAACATATCTTATAAATTCCATTTAGTAAAAATGTATGTACGGTAAAACGAAATTCTAAAAATATCTTATATAAATTTAATCACTAGCAGGATAAAGTTTATACATCAGTTATAACTTTATGTATTGTCTGACTTTAATTTCATCAAAATACCATTTATCATTCTCCACCTGTGGCAGAGTATTGAAATATAACCACAGGCACCCCTGAAAGAAAACAAGGTTGTGGGAAAGAAGAAATATTATTCTCTATGGTCTCTACTAATACACAATAGGGCGATGAAATAGAAGGCATCTCTCATTGCCAGGGCATTTCAGGCTAATCTAGGTTTGAGTAATCCATGAATTGTCACCTTAAATTATCCACTTAAATAATCACCTTAAATAATCCTTTAATAAATCCCCTTGTCACCCTTAAATAAAGCCAACTGAAAACCACTAAGTGGGGGGGGGGATGGATATTGGATCCTTGTGGTCTGAAGGAGTTATATTTTTGTGTAGAAACTTTTTTTCAATTCTATTTCCTTCTAAAAAATTTTAACCCCATTCCTGGTCAACCCGAATTATCTCGGGTCCGTACATATTTCAGAATTATCCCGAGAAAACTCGAGCGAATCAGAATTTGTCAGTATGATTTGTTTTATCTCGGTTTTAATCGGCCTGGAGGAAATGAAATAAATTGCGGTGGTGTTCATTAAAGACCTATTTCCCATCGGGAACGAGTGACGTCTCGACGGTCAAGCAGTTTCCCGTCGGAAAGTATCCCAGGGTGGACACCCCGGTACTGATGTCCTAAGGGTAGTCAATCTCTGACCTTCCTTGATCTAGCCAACTGTAAGGTCCGGCGTGGTTCCCACGCCAAGCCACCGGTTTCAAAGTACACCGCGTAAAGTGGGACTTTGGACCAATAGAAGAACGGTTTCCCCGAATACGTCCAAACAGAAGTGACTATACATCGCGTGTCACTTTCGTGGGTGGGACGTATTCCACCTTTAAGGTATCCGACTACGTTGAAAATGCCATTTTCTGTCAAAAATCGCATTTCCTTTTTATTTTACCATTTTAAAGTTCAAGCAATTAGCTTTCTAAATCTGTCTTTGTTTTGTCTGTGCGATAATTAGAAAAAAAGTTACAGATGTTTAAAATATTTTTACAGCTGTCATTCGAAACCGGAAGTGGTGAAATCGAAACCGGAAGTTGTCTGTTTAACATGCTTTTTACCGATACTTTTTGCGGTTTCAACCCATTATAATTTTAAAAACTATTTCTGACAATTTTTTTAATTATTTAATTGATGGACAACAATTTCGATCTTTTAATTCGACTCTTGCGATTGGCAACATTTGTTTCTTCTGACCTCACATGTTTTTGTTTTGATTTGTGCCTTACGAATTTTGATCCTAAATTTCTTCTAAAAACTTAACTTTTTTCGATTTAATTGTACAATTTTTGATCGTTGATGGTTTCTAGACATTCTGCTTTTAAAAATTCAAGTTATAATGGTTCATAAAACTATAAAAATAACTTCTTGAAAATGCAACAGTGGACTGATAACAGTAGATTGGTAACAAAAACATTGGAAGTAGCAAATATTCAAACTTGTAATGAACAAAAACTGGATTCACTGAAGAATTTTTCACAGTGCAAAGAATGTTTTAATGGAACATTAAGAGGTTATGGAATATTTTATTTAAATATTTTGGGAAGTATGTTTTTCTCAATTTGTGTTTCTTCAATTGTTTTGGGAAGAATCTGCACCTGCATGAAGATTATTTGTTTGGACTGACTTCTAATGTGACTTTAAAATGCTCCAAATGTACTTTTATTGTCAATTTTTCAGCTACTAAAAAGCTTAAAAACCAAACTTCAATTAATTTGCAACTTATTTGTGGAATGTGAGTTATTGGAAGATGACATTTGTCTGCGAAAAAGTTACGTGCTAAGCTGAATATGTTATGCCGTATGGCAAAAAGAGCATATAGACTTTGTGAAAGAAATATCTTGGCTGCTGCTACATCAACGGCTAAAGATGTCATGAATGCTGCTGTGTTGGTAGTAAAAAGCATTACAAAATGTTCCAACACGTCAATTGGAGAATGTGGAATATCCGTTGACGACAGATACATGGACATTCTTCCCTAAAAGTTTCTATAGAAACTTTATCCATCGCCACTGGGAAACTTCCAGATTAGGAAATTATGTCTAAGTTTTGTAGAATTCTAAATGTCTAGTCGAACATGCGTGTTCCTGCATTCATCTGGTATTTACTTCAATCATGGAATCTGTTTGTGCGTACAAAATCTTTGTGTGATTTTATACCACGAGATCTTAAAACAATGTTGATTTCTATGGTGTGTGATGGTGATTCCCAAGGATACATTTTAGTTAAAGATCTATTTGATGTCAACAGTGTCATAAAATGATTGCCTAATATACTTCTAAGAAAGAGTGAGTATTCGGCAAAGAAAACTTAGAAAAAGCCAGAAAAACCTCGGTGGGAAAGAAAAACTTTCCAGTGTTATGATTAATAAAATTCAAAACTATTATGGCAGTAACACCAATCACGTCAAAGCTCTGCTAAGTGCGACATTTTTTCTCGGTGGCTCCATCAGAGAGATACCCATGTATGCACCATGCCCAAATGGAGCTGAGAGCTGGTGTGAGTATCAATGAAGAATAGCCACCGGAAAAAATATATATAAATAAAGGTGTAAGCCTTTCCATGAAACTTTTAAATATTGTTAAACCTGTGTATACAAAGTTGTTTGATAAGCAGTTATTATAAAATTGCCTCCACGGTGTGACACAAATGTAAACAAATCATTTAACGCGTTTTTTTCGGCAAATTGTTCTGAAAGAAACTTTTATTGAGCTGAAAACATTTTCTTTGGGTACCCATATTGCTGTCATTATTTTTAACAAAGCTTTTATTTGTTTGTTTGAAAGCTTTTGGCATAAATGCAAATTATTATACACTGCGTGATGACAGATTTCTTGCCATCATTCGCACAGTGACTCGAAACAACATTCTTTGCCTTTTTAAAAATCAGCCAGAAAAAAAATATAGGGCCCAAAGAAAGTTAAAATTTAATAAAATAGCAAGGAGTGGAGGTGTTAAATATAAATCATTAGAGTTTTAGTAATATACTTGTGATATTTTGTTTTGAAATTACATTTATAAAGTTTAAATGCATTTTTCTCAAAACTGTTTTTTTTTGTAAATTTCTTGATATTTCAAATGTGATATCTAAAGAGCCAATAGAGATACTTGTATGAAATTTTACACAAATGTTATTAATAGTATTATCTAGAGGTTGGACTAACAGCTAAGAAATTGAACAATTTTTAGTGATTTTATAGTTGGATTTCCTTATAAAAGTATCGAAAATTTGAATGAAATCCATAGGTTGTAGCTTCGATTAGCTATAACTTTTGATTAAAAGAAAATAATTTAAAACTTGTAGTACAACCTCTAGAAATTTGTTTGAAAAATGTGCTGCAGCAATTTATTTTGTAAAATATAAATTATTTTTAAAAATAGAGCCTTTGAAAAAACTAAAAAAAATTCATTAAAATTTCATTAAAATTTTAAATTTTTTGTAAATTTTAATGTATGTATATTATTTATAACTGTGTTTTTTATCATAGTGCAAAAAATGAAATTAAAAATGTAAAATTTTTAGTGAATTTTAGAAAAATAAAAAATAGGTCTCCGAACGTAGTCGGATACCTTAAAGA
>BMAO01030850.1:0-20371 GCA_019973975.1 Trichonephila clavata
AACTGTATAATTTGTGACACATATTGTATTCGAAATTTTACTCACCTCCTCCTCCTCCGTAACCTATAAATAAAAAATTAGTTTTTTATATCACTCATATATTTTTATCAATGTAATCAAAAAGAAAAATGCAATGAAAAATTTTTTGTTTTTTAATTTCTTTGTACATTAATATTTTAAGCATTTTCAGCAATGTGGATTTCATATATCACGTATCTAAATGATTTTCGTAGAATACATAAGTTGTGTAAATCGGAGCAAAATCGAATGTAACGAAATAAAGATACATCTGCTATAAATATTCCATTTTGCTATTACAAAAAGAAACTCGTATGTTCATATTGTTTTTATTTTCTTCAATTTCCTATATTTGAATAGGTCCAACTTATAAAAGATTAGATTTTGCGTAGTAGTTTTTTAAATTGTCAGCTACATATACAAAACGTAAGATTAATACGTCAAAATTAAATGTAAGGTAGAACTATATTTCCCATCAGGGTCCAATATGATCTGCTGTCAAAATAAAATATACACATGAGAACATATTGAACATATTCTAACAAAGCAATGATCGAGTTCATACAAATTATGAACAGGTAAGTTATTCTTCAATATTTCAAGCATTATTACGAGGATAAATTAACCAAACTACTGTCATTTTGTAAAGAATAAAAAGTACAAGTGATATATGTGACAAAAAATTCTAATACGGAAATAATATGCGTCTTGTAAACAAAAATTACTTCTTAAGATCTGACAAAAATTCTACGACTAGCAAACAAATTTAAATCTTAGGACTGATAATTCTGTGTTTTGTTTCCCTACTGCGGAGTGATACAGAATAATTTTCCTTAATATACGTTTTAATTAAATACAATTGAGGGAAATCAAACACTCACCTCCCCATCTGTAATCAGCTGTTTATGAAAAATAAAATAATATGTTATCAACCATATTGAAAAAGTAAAAATACATAAAGCGTAACATGAATGAATTTATCAAACAATTTGATGATGCAAATGCATAATAAAATTACAATTTAAAATGTTTCATTAAAAACTACTCTGTAATTTCGTATGAAGGTAAAGTGTTATCTCTATCATCGGACAGAAATTGCTTAGCAATTTCTAGTCCCAAACGACTATCATTATTTAGTATGCAATGCACATAATAAAAAATATTTAAGCAAATTTTCAAAAGGGTGCTTTATGATACAAAAAAAATTAATACTGAGAGAGTGTATAATGTACGCACAGGTGAATTTATCAAAACGAAACCAATTTTAAAACAGGTGTATTTGCATTTATATTTATAAGGTTTATGTACGTTCTGCCAACGAATCGAAGAGCATCTAACAGCCTAAAAGGTAAAGAGTACGGTATAAATACCAAGACTGATTGTTCTATTTTTTAAAATATTCTTTGAATAGAATTTACAAAAAAAAATTGAAAATAATATTAAAAAGAAATACTGAAATTCTCGTTTTCACGAAGAATGATCAATCTAATTTAAAAATAAAAATAAAAAAGTTTTTGAATACTCACCGCACGTTTCATAAGAGGTCTGTGCATGTTGCCTAAATTTTATTTTAGGAATAAAAAAGAATTAATTATTTCATGCATTAATACAAATATTACACATATATTATTTTAAAAATGTTAAATAAAAGATTTTCATTTCGGTAAAATTTATATTTTTGAATATTTCATGGGTTATGGTATGTAGAAAAAAGAGTTCTAATAAATTAATACGCAACACACTAACGATGAATATTACAGAAGCTTTCATAGAAATGCAAATTCTAAAATAAGAAAGGCTTAAAAGTAGGTTTTGTCTACTTAAGTTATTTAATAATCGTGTAACTCATGGATAAGCACGCCATGGATAACACCCGTTATTCACTAGGACAATCTGCATTGCTCTGTTATTAATCTTCTAAAACCTACAGTTTACTCAACTCGAAATTCAACTTACTTTCGAATTACTTAAAGATATCCATCCTTATAATAAGTATTGAATCTACTACTTTTCCTCGGCTAATAAATTGCTACGAAATAAGCGACTGTTTGCTCTGTGATTTATTGAAGAAAAACCACACTCGTGATCCTTTTTACTATTAATAAGAAATTATGTTAGAAATTTAAGAAATTGTTCTAATCTGCTTGTTACTCTTCATACTAGCAGATCAGTATGATTTTCTAAAAGTTTTTAGGATACTGCTCGATATCTCTATTCGAAATCTTGAGATGAAATAATACAATAGAATTGTTCAGAAATACAAAGGTATTTAAAATACACAACAAATAGGATCTTCAATGCGGTCTACTTAACAATCCGTCATCCCAATACATTGTATATTTTCATTCCCACAATAATTAATTAAATCTACTATTCTAGACCGGAGCCAACGCGTCATCGGAATATTGATGAGTGAAATGAATATTGAGTACAAAAGCGAAATTTCAAAATGATAATGGAAACTGCATTCTCGTTTGAATACTTACAAAACATGGTTATACCAAAAGAAATCTTTAAACATATTTAATTCTTACGAAAATTATCTTCATAACTCAAATAAAAGGATTTGCTGCTCTCTAGAAACTTTTTGGAATGGTTACGTTAAAATTTGTATGGTAGGATACAATAATTAATTTTCTACTTACCGCTAGTTCTCCAATAAGGTCCATAACCTGTTTCATAAGAAAAACATCAATTAGTATAAAAAAAACAATATTAAAACGAAAAAAATGTAGTATTGAAAAGAGAGAGAGCCGTGCTTTTCTGTAATTGGTCTTCTAAACTTTTATTATCAGTTAAGAAATAATTTACAAAATTAAACATCGTTGTAACTTGTATACTTTTCGCTCGCAAATTTTCTAAATCATAGAAACAAACTTATCAACAACAATATTAACATATATTGTTGATGAAAAAACAATATACTGCTTTTTATTTAGTACTTTTATGCAGGACAGTTCAGTATAACGCTTTAAACAAATAAACACGCTGTGAAAAATAGAAAAGTATAGAAAGAACAGAATTAAAGCAAAGGCGTTTGGTGAGGAACGAACTGACAGAAACCAATTTGTCGTCTTCTCCATGTATAAGGTTCGAAAACCGAATAAACATATTTTTATGTAATGACTAATGTTAGTATATATTGTTTTGAATTCAAAAGGAGTAAAATCCTATACTATGTGGATACATTTTATATAAAGTTAAAATTATATCTTCAAATACTCACCCCAACCAGGATGTCCATAACCTGTTTAAAAAATAAAAGAAATGTAAGTCCATTTATCACATTTAATTCACATAGTTAATTCAAATATATTCAAAAATTTTAATGCGTTGAAACAGTCATTAGAAAAATCTCTTATTAACTTTCGCCAATATTTTTCACAAGGCCGATAAAAATAGTAGCAAACTTAATTTTAAATATGTTTGTGTGATACGAAACTCAATTTTCGACAATCCCTTGTGGTGTTCTATCATAAAGAATAATCTGATAATATTTTCTCTCTTAAAACCAATACTTCCCCTTTAATGCTTAATGTTATTCGTATTCTTGCTTAAAAATAACTTTAAACTTGTAAGAGAACTGTAATATTCTTTCCGAACTCATTTCGTTGTGTAAATTGAGGATTTTTATTTTCGCATGATAAAACATATTTTGAATAATACTTCTAAATTAATCTATAGGAACAGCTTTGATATATATGTATATCGGAGCAGAATATTATTCGCTTTTTCAAAACAAGAAAAATCTTTATGTGACTTGTCGCAAAAAATACTTTAATGCGAAAATGAAAAATTTTATTAATTAGTTCATCAATTTTAGCATAAGTTTAAGTAGAAACAAAACATGAATGGGAGAAATCCTTACCTCCTCCTCCGCCGCCACCTGCTGCTGCAGCTGTAACAAATTAACAACAATTATGACATGGGATGAGATAATTTTAGAACAATAATTATCTAAAGAATTTAAAAAATAATTTCCTGAAGTGTTGCATTATATTTTAATATGAAGAGTTTTCTAACGAGAAAAATTAAATGAATTAAATTTGTAACATAATATAAACAGGGTAATAAAAACATGTTTAGAAAATATTTTATAGTGATTTTAAAATGAGGAATGGAGTCAAACATAAGTCCCCAAAGGATAAAAGCTACCAGCAACAATTTATAATTCTAGATATTCGTGTCGTTATGTTATATATTATGGGCATCTAAACAATACAAATAATTACTGAACAGAAAAAGAGATATAACAAGATAAATTACTTTATAAAATATCTTTTCAAATATAAGATAGAAAAAGAAAATTTTTAAAACTCACATGAAGCTGCTGCACCTATATTTAAATAAGAAAAAAAAATATTTTTTATTCCTATAAGTATATGATATTATAAAAACAAACTTATTACTTTAGGTACCATTTGGTCAGTGTTATGCTTTATTTTACCTCTAAACAAAGGTCAAATGCGGTAATATTCATGTTTTGTACATAGAGAAAAATGGTTTTTGTATGACTCTCTTCTCTGAAAATTTTTGTTTAATGATGCTTTCACGTCTGTTTTTATCAAATTTTAATTTCATTCAATTTTGATGCCTCAGAAGTTTACTCGGCTCAAGAAAAAAATTATTCAAATAAATGTCTATATTTTATTAAACGCATTTCTATTTAATATTTTATCAATCTGATTCAGAAGCTAATTAAATATAATTTTAACAATGCCTGAAATAACTGTATGAATTTGTGACACATATATGTATTCGAAATTTTACTCACCTCCTCCTCCTCCGTAACCTATATATAAAATTTAAAAATTAGTTTTTTATATCACTCATATATTTTTATCAATATAATCAAATAGAAAAATGGAATGAAAAATTTTTGTTTTTTAATTTTTCTGTACATTAATATTTTAAGCCTTTTTAGCAATGTGGATTTCAATATATCACGTATCTAAATGATTTTCGTAAGAATACATAAGTTGTGCAAAACGGAGTAAAATCGAATGTAACGAAATAAAGTTACATCTGCTATAAATATTCCATTTCTCCTATTACAAAAAGAAACTCGTATGTTCATATTGTTTTTATTTTCTTCAATTTCCTATATTTGAATAGGACCAACTTATAAAAGAATATATTTAGCGTAGTAACTTTTCAAATTGTCAGCTTCATATGCAAAACATAAGATTAAAACGTCAAATTAAATGTAAGGTAGAACTATATTTCCATCAAGGTCTAAAATGATCTGCTGTCAAAATAAAATATACACATGAGTATTTGAACATATTCTAACAAAGCAATGGTCGAGTTCATACAAATTATGAACAGGTGAGTTATTCTTTAATATTTCACGCATTATTACGAGGATAAATTTATTAAACTACCATCATTTTGTAAAGATTAAAAAGTAAAAGTGAAATATGTGCCAAAAAATCTAATACGGAAATAATATGCGTCTTGAAAACAAAAATTACTTCTTAAGATCTTGACAAAAATTCTACGACTAACAAAGAAATTTAAATCGTAGGACTGATAATTCTATCTTTTGCTGCCCTACTGCGGAATGATACAGAATTATTTTCCTTAATATACGTTTTAGTTAAATACAATTGAGGGAAATTAAACACTCACCTCCCCATCTGTAATCAGCTGTTTATGAAAAACAAAATAAGATGTTATCAAACCATATTGAAAAAGTAAAAATACATAAAGCGTAACATGAATGAATTAATCAAACAATTTGATGATGCAAATGTATAATAAAATTACCATTTGAAATGTTTCATTAAAAACTACTCTGTAATTTCGTATGAAGATAAAGTGTTATCTCTATCATCGGACAGAAATTGCTTAGCAATTTCTAGTCCCAAACGATTATCATTATTTATAATACAATGCACATAGTAAAAAATATTTAAGCAAATTTTCAATCGGGCGCTTTATGATATAAAAAAAATTTTAATAGTGAGAGAGTGTATAATGTACGCACAGGTGAATTTATTAAAAAGAAATCGATTTTAAAACAGGTGTTTTTGCATTTATATTTATAAGGGTTATGTACGTTCTGCCAACGAATGGAAGGAGCATCTACACATTACCGTAAAAATGATAATTTTATCGAAAAAACTCTTTTTGCCTTTTCCTGCAGCCCATACGATTGGGAATCTTGGCCCCAAATTTCAAATCTGCTAACCAATTAGTTTTTAAGATATCTGAAGTTTTCTGAGTGCTATCAGACCCGATATTTGACAGCTGAGGGGGCGTGGTTAGTTTTGGTTTTATTTTAAAGCATTTTTCCATTCTTAAATTTAATTAATTACTAATATTTTTAATAAAATCGATATTTGCTGAGAAGTGATTATTAACTTTAATTTTCCCTACTGAAATCGCTTCTGTTTGTTTACATTTTGAGTTTTTGGTGTGCTTATAGTTACTTAGCTAAAATTGATAAAAAAAAAAGTTCTTTCTCAAGACCAATATTTATTCTCATATAATTTATATAGCTTAAAAGCTTGTTTACTTTGTTCAAGTTAAGTTTTTTCTGTTGAGAAAATGCCACGGAAAAAACTTTCGCAGCTTGCGAAGAGAAGCAATATTTCTAAAAGATGGAGTACTGTTGAAAGTTACGATGTTAATGATCATCCTTTACCTGTTATACCAACAAGACTTCAGAAAACAAGTGTTTTGAATACAAGAAAGAATACTACAGATAAAAGTAAATATTTCAGTGATGTTCCAAATTACATTATAGTGGATACTGAATGTTTAAGTAATTTGTTTACAAATCATTTATGCAGTATTTGTCATAGTGCATCCTTTGCTTTGGTCACAGAAATGGATTTGCATTCAAAATGAATGTTGTATGTATTAATTGTGACCAAACCCAAAGTGAAACATATTCTTCAAAACAGTTGGTTGATACTAAATTACATCAAATAACAAATGTTAGCAAGCATCAATTTTTAATGCTCCATTTGATGTAAATATGAGAATAGTGCAAGGTATGTTAAGTTTGGGACTTGGGTACTCGGCGTTGGAAAAATTCTGCATGCATATGAATTTAAATATAATGCCTAGTAAAACTTTTAATTCCTATAAAGCAAAAGTTCTGAATGGACATCTCGTTGCTTCCAATCAGCTGTTGCTTGATATTCGTAAAGATGTCAGAGAGGCGAATGGCTCAAGGAATGATAAAGATATCGTCGATATTGGAGTGTCATATGATGGAAGCTGGTTGAAAGAGGGCATACGTCAAACATCGGAATAGGATGTGTTATCGACTTGCTGACTGGCTTTGTGATCGACTACAAAGTGATGTCAAAGCGGTGTGGAGAATGTGAACAGACTAAATTTGCGCTTGGAGAAGACAGTGTTGAATTTCATATTTGGTATAAAGGACATCAGGATGCTTGTAGCGCAACACATGTTGGAGATCATCTGGTGCAATGAAAGTAAATGCAGCTGTGAAAATATGGGAAAGATCTGAGAGCATTGGCTTCCGGTACACAACCTTGCTCTCTGATGGGGATTCTAAGGCTTTCTTAGAATTAAAAGAAAGAAAAATTTATGGAAGTGAAATACAAATTAAAAAAGAAGAATGCATCAACCATGTGAGCAAAAGATTGGGAACAGCTTTGAGGCAGACAGTAAGAGATTGGCGAGTGAAAGGTGTAACTCTGGGAGGGAAGAAACACGGCAGTTTGAAAGAAGAGACAATAAAAAAGCTTACTAGATACTACACTAATGCTATACGCAAAAATATAGGTGATGTAGAGGCAATGAAAACTGCAATTTATGCTACCCTATTTCATTGCATATCTACAGACCAGAAGCCACAACATAAAAAGTGTCCTTCTGGTATCGACTCTTGGTGTTTTTACCAGTCATCATTAGCACGTAGGAAGAAACCAGGTTTGCATAAAGATTGGGTAAAAACACCAATCAATGAAGAATATCTGCCCAAAATTTTGCCAATTTATCAAAGATTGGCTTCAACGGAATTATTAAGCAGGTGTGTTAGAGGTTTAACACAAAATTCCAATGAAGCATTGCATTCGATGATATGGAACAAATGTTCCAAAGAAAATACAGCTTCTAGGAGACGTGTGTTGATTGCCGTGTCGAGTGCAATATCTGAATTTAATGTTGGAACATTAAAAGCCCTTAAAACATTTCAGGATGCTAATTGTCTTGCAACAAGTTTATCATCAGAACATTTAGCCAACTTTACCGATTATAGGAGAACCTATTTCAGGAATAAAATAAAATATGCAAATTTTAAAGTCGCGCAGCAAAAATTAAAACTTGCTAAATTGCGTCGACATAAAATTGAGAAAAAATTAGGTGCTATGTACAAATCTGGTGGATTTTAACTTTTTATGCTTTAATTTATAACATTATTATTTTTTATAAGTGTATTGTGTTTTAAGGGGTCTGAGGGGTGTTAAAAATTTTTTTTTCGAATTTTCGAAAAAAATATATCTTGTTCTTCATTTTTTTTTGAACATTTTGATACTAACCACGTGACAATACTCTAAAAACTTCGAAAGTTATTCAAAAAATTGCAAACAGCAATTTAGTCATAACAACTTTTAAATGGACACATGCCACGCCCATTTATTTTTAAATTTATGCATACCATTTGTTTTTCTGTTTTTAATAAGCCTCATGAAATATTTTAAGCGCTTGAGTTGATCAGAAGGAAGCCTGCAACTCAACACATTCATTCTGCTGTGTTTTGATTCTCTTGTATTTACTTTAGTACACGTTTTTTTAAAAACGCTTATCTAAAGCGAAGATTTTTGTTGTTTTATTTTGAAAAATTCGTTGGGCAATGTGCCCCAGGAAAAGATTTAGAGGAAATAAATATTTAAAGGTAAGTGACTCACATGTTACAGATATGAAACATACGAAGAAGTGTGTAGAAATGAAAAGTACAAGTAAGTGTGCCGAAATGAAAAATGCTTCTAGTAAAAAACTTTCAGGAATTCTGACTTCATTAAAGTCAAATCTTGTTAAGGTAAGTGAAAACTTCAAAGAATATCGTATTTTTGATTTTATTTAAACCTTTAGCTCTATTTTGTCAGTATCATGCTGTTTAAAATGTCATAAACCATTAACAATTAATGAAAAATCCACTCGTGGTTTATGTTCGAATTTTGAAATACATTGTAAAAAATGTGGGAGTATTTGTACTTTTTCAAGCTGTGAAAACACTGGGAATAAAAAAATAATGCTCCAGAAATTAACAGAAGATCTATTTTAGCAATGGGATGCATAGGTCAAGGTTTAGAGTCATTAAAAACCTTTTGTTCTGTAATGAGTCTTCCTAATCCTGTTGAACAAAAATCATATGATGTTATTAATAATAAACTTTCACTTGTTATGAAGGAAGTCGCTGAAGAAAGCATGAACAGGGCAGCTGTCGAAGAAAATTCTTCGTTACCTGATAACATTTTAACGGTAAGTGGTGATGGGACCTGGAAGACGAGAGGACATTCATCGTTGATTGGAGTATGTACTCTAATAGGGAGCGAAACAGGTAAGGTTTTGGATAGGGAAGTGTTGTCCTCATTTTGCAAATGAAGCGACAGTTATAAAGGGGTAAAGTTTGGTATCAAGTACAATAAATTGCAAAGAGCGCATAAGATTTCATGTAGAAAAAATTATTCTGGCTCTGCTGGTAAGATGGAGGTTGACGGGATGTTGAGGATTTTTAATCGATCAGAAAAGCTTCACAACCTGAAATATTCGAACTACATAGTAGATGGCGACACAAAAACATTTAATGCCCTTTCTGAAAACAATCCATACGGCTATGACCATCTTATTCAGAAAATAGAATGTGTAGGCCATGTGCAAAAGAGAATGGGTACAAGACTTAGAAAGCTTAAATTAGTATATGGTAAGAAGAAATTATCTGATGGTAAAACTATAGGCGGTAAAGGTAGGTTAACTGATAGTTTAATTGATAAGCTTGCGCATTACTATGGTAATGCTATTCGATGCAATTCTACTAGTGTAAAGGAAATGCGGAAAGCCATTTGGGCTGTTCGGGGTCATTCTTGCAGCACCGATGATGAACCGATGCACTGATTTTGTCCTACAAATCCAAATACATAGTGTAAGTATAATGCCGCAATTAATAATAATTTACAAAATTATAAACACAAACCCTCAGTTGCGAAAGCTGTTCGAGATGTAATTAAGCCTGTATTTGCAGACTTATCTCATCTGGCACTCCTGAAGAAATGCTTAGGAGGTAAGACACAGAATCCTAATGAAAGTTTAAATTCATTAATCTGGAAGTTTTGTCCGAAGACGATTGATTCTAGCCTTCAGATTGCAGAGATTGCTGCAAATCTAGCAACCAGCATTTTTAATGATGGAAATCAAATACTTATTACTATTTTAGAGAAATTTGGCTTAAAAATTAACAAAAATGTTTGTGTGTCCCTGGCTGAACGTGACAATCGTCGAATCTTTACGTCAAGAAAGAGGAGCTCAACGTCATCGTTTGAAGCTCGCAGAGATTTAAAAAATTAAAAAGAGTACAGAAATTGAGCTGTTTGAGCAACAGGAAGGCATATCCTATGATCCAGGAGCATTTTAGCATGTAAGTTTTAAAATTTATTTTCTCAAATTCAATTTAAATCTTTAAAGCCTTTTTTCTCAGTTTGTGTTTTTTTCACTTGCGTTTCAAAAACTATCATACTTTGATGCATAAAACTTTACAGAATTATAAACTCTATCATAATCTTTAAATCCTAGCTATTTATAGTATTACATATTTGTAATTTTTTGAAAAATTTCAAAAAAAATAAATTTTTGAAAAAAATTTTAAAAATGTATTTTTTTATTTTTTAAAAATATTATTTTTTATTCTTTTTATATCTAATCGCTACCATCTAATAAGGATATATTTGACTTTATAAATCAACTTATTGCTAGTAATTAGAATTATTATTTCAGAAAATATCATGCGCGTCGTAAAACTTACTATTTGTTTCTTACAAAAAATTTTCTTATATTTATATGATTATTATTTTTAAAATTATGAGTATATTTTAGACATTTTATACTTTTTTGAAACTTTATTCCTTTGTAAAAAATGTGTAAAAGAATCAAATTATTTCATTTTAACGTCAAAGAATTATTTCTAGTCGAAAATTGTTCATATTTTGTGCTCTCGAAACATTTTTAACACCCCTGAGACCCTTAAAACTTTTGTGAAATTATTATGTTAACTTTATGCTGAAAAATCTGTCATCGTAACAAATGCTATTTCGATATTTTGCAAAAACATATTTTGAATAAGTAAAAATATTTTCAATCATATTTAATTAAAGTAGTGTTTTTATGTATTATATAAGTATTAAAATAATATATTAGAAATTTAGAGCTTTGCAAGTATTATTTGTTTTTGTTTTATGCCTTTACAAACTTTAAATTCATTTTTCTCAGACTTTTATTTTTGAAGATGTAAGTGTTTTCTAATCCCTAAGGCTTTTTTTCTGTTTAAGATAGAGTCTTGAAATTTTTTATAGATACTTAGATATATGTGTTACATAAAAGTTAGTATGGGTTTAGGTCTGAGATCTTTAGTTATTTTTTTTAAAATGTTAAAGTTAATATTTTAAAACTTTTCGTGTTTTTTCCAGGTTTAGCTAGAAAAAAAATTATTAAAAATCAACAAGGAACTACATTTTGAAATCCATACTAACTTTTGTTTGCAATAATGTAAGAAATATAAATCATATAAAATAATTTTAAAATTTAGAAATTGTGTATTTTATAAGAGTTTAAAAAAACTTCAAAAATTTTAAATTTTAAAATAATGGCTTGTTAAAATGATTTTTTATTTTCAGAATCGGTTTAATAATAAAGTCTGAAAACAATACATAAATTACTTTTAATATTACTGTCCCCAGAAAAAAATTTTTAAAAAGGGTACCGTGTAGCCTTAAAAGATAAAGAGTACCGTATAAATACCAAGACAGATTATTCTATTTTTTTAAAAATTCTTTGATTAGAATTTACAAAAAAAAAATATTGGAAGTAATATTAAAAGAATGGTAAAAAAATATTGGAAGTAATATTAAAAGAATGGTAAAAAAATACTGAAATTCTCGTCTTCACGAAGAATGAAGAAACTAAATGAAAAATACATGGAATAAAAATATATATTTTAATATATAAAAATTTATATTTTAATACTCACTCCTACGTTTCAAAACACGTCCGTGCAGATTTTAAAAAATATATTTTTTTAAAAATATTTAAAAAATAAATGCACTAATGCTAAATTTACACACTTTATGTCCTTTTAAAAAAGCTAAAAAAAGTTTGTTCTTTCAGTAAAATTTACGTTTTTGAATATTGCATGAAATACGGTGTGTTTTATAAAGAGACTAAAAATTAATACGCAACACACTAATGATGAATAGTACAAAATCTTTCCTAGAAATGCAAGTTTATTACAAGAAAGGCTTAAAAGTAGGTTTCATAAATTTACGTTATTTAATACGCGTGTAACTCATGTATAGCACCCTATGGATAACACCTATTATTAACTAGGACAATCTTCATTGCGCTCATATTAATCTTCTAAATCTACAGTTTATTCAACTTGAAACACAACTTTCTTTCGAATGATTAAAAATATCCATCCCTATGATAAGTATTAAATCTACTTGTTTTTCTCGGCTAATGAATTGTTATGAAAAAATCCAGTGTTTATTCTGTGCACTACTGAAGAACAACCAAATTCCTGATCTTATTACTATTGATTAGGAATTATATTGGAAATCTAAGAAATCGTACTAATTCGCTTGTTACTAGCAGATCAGCGTGATTCCCTAAAACGTTTTAGGAAACTACTCGCAATCTCAAGAAGAAAAATTACAATAGAATTGTTCGAAAATCAAAGTATATTTAAATAACACATAAAATAGGATCTTCAATAGGTTCTACTTAACTGTCCGTCATCCCAATTCATTATATATTGTCATTCGCGCAATAATCAATTAACTACTATTATTCTAGAACAGTGCCAATAAAACATCGGCATACTGCTAAGAGGCATGAATATTGAATAGAAGAACGAAATTTCAAAATTATAATGGAAAATGCATTCTCGTTTGAATGCTTACAAAACATGGTAATAACAAAAGAAATTTTTAAAATTATTTTAATTCTTAAGGAAATTATCTTTATAACTCAAGTAAAATGATTTGCTGCTCTTCTAGAAAATGTTTGGAAAGTTTACGTTAAAATTTAAATGAGACAATAAGATAATTATTTTTGAACGTACCACTATTTCTCCAATGAGGGCCATAACCTGTTTCATAAGAAAACATCAATTAGTATAAAAAAACAATATTATGACGAAAAAATTTTCTAAAACATAGAAAAAGCCAATCAATAACGAGATTGATATTAACATATATTGTTGATTAAAAAACAATAGACTGCTTATTTATTTAATAATTTTATGCAGGACAGTACAGAATAACGCTTTAAACAAATATACATGCTGTGAAAAATATAAAAGTATAGAAAAAACAGAATTAAAGCACAAGTGTTCGTTAAGCAACGAATTGCTATAAACCATTCTGTCGTCTTCTTCCATGCATAAAGATCGAAAACCGAATAAACATATTTTTATGTAATGACTAATGCTGGTATCAATTGTTTTGAATTCAAAATAACTAAAATCCCACACTATGTGGAAACATATTATATAAAGTTAAAATTATAGCTTCAAATACTCACCCCAACCAGGATGCCCATAACCTGTTTAAAAAACAAAAGAAATGTAAGTCCATTTATCACATTTAATTCACAAAGTTAATTCAAATATATTCAAAAATTGTAATGCGTTGAACATGCATTAGAAAAATCTCTTATTAACTTTCGCCAATATTTTTCCCAAGGATGATACAAATAAAAGCAAACTTGATTTAAAAAAAATATTTGTGCTATACGAAGCTCAATGTTCGACAATCCCTTGTGGTGTTCTATCATAAAGAATAATCTGATAATATTTTCTCACTTAGAGCTAATCTTCCCCTTTAATTCTTAATGTTATTCGTATTCTTGCTTAAAAATAACCTTAAACTTGTAAGAGAACTGTAATATTCTTTCCGAAATCATTTCGTTGGGTAAATTGAGGATTTTTATTTTCGCATGATAAAACATATTTTGAATAATACTTCTAAATAATTCTATAGCAACAGCTTTGATATATATGTATATCGGAGCAGATTATTATTCCCTTATAAAAAAAAAGCTTTATGTGACTTGTCGCAAAAAATACTTTAATGCGATAATGAAAAATTTTATTAATTAGTTCATCAATTTTAGCTTAAGCTTAAGTAGAAACAAAACATGAATGGGAGAAATCCTTACCTCCTCCTCCGCCGCCACCTGCTGCTGCAGCTGTAACAGATTAATAACAATTATGACATGGAATGAGATAATTTTAGAACAATAATTATCTAAAGAATTTCAAAAATCATTTCCTGAAGTGTTGCATTATATTTTAATATGAAGAGTTTTGTAACGAGACAAATGAAATGAACTACATTTCTAACATAATACAAACAGTGTAATAGAAGCAAGTTTTGAAAATATTTTATAGTGATTTTAAAATGAGGAGTGGGGTCAAACATAAGTCCCCAAAGTATAAAAGCTACCAGCACAATTCATAATTCAAGATATTCGTGTCGTTATGTTATATATTACGGGCATCAAAACAGAACAAATAATTACTGAACAGAAAAAGAGATATAACAAGATAAATTACAGTAGAAAATACCTTTTCAAATATAACATAGAAAAAGAAAAATTTTAAGACTTACATGAAGCTGCTGCACCTACATTTAAAAAAGAAAAAAAAATTTTAATTTTTTATTCCTATAGGTATAAGATAATATAAAAACAAACCTATTATTTTAGGTACCATTTGGTCAGTGTTATGACTTATTTAACCTCTTAACAAAACCAAAATACGGTAATATTCATGTTTTGTACATAGAGAAAAATGGTTTTTGTATGACTCTTTTCTCTAACAAATTTTGTTTAAATAAAAGATGTTTTTGCGCCTGTTTTTAAAATATTTTGTTTTCATTTATTGTCTCTGCCTCAGAAGATTACTCGCCTCAAGAAAAAAAGTTATTCAAATAAATGTCTAAATTTTATTAAACACATTTCTATTTACCATTTTGTCAATCTGATTCAGAAGCTAATTAAATACAATTTTAACAATGCTTCAAACAACTGTATAAATTTGTGACACATATATGTATTTGAAATTTTACTCACCTCCTCCTCCTCCTCCGTAACCTATATATAAAATTTAAAAATTAGTTTTTTATATCACTCATATATTTTTATCAATATAATCAAAAAGAAAAATGCAATGAAAAATTTTTTTTTTAATTTATTTGTACATTAATATTTTAAGCCTTTTCAGCAATGTAAATTTCAATATATCACGTATCTAAATGATTTTCGTAAGGATACATAAGTTGTATAAATCGGAGCAAAATCGAATGTAACGAAATAAAGATACATCTGCTATAAATATTCCATTTCTGCTATTACAAAAAGAAACTCGTATGTTCATATTGTTTGCATTTTCTTCTATTTCCTATATTTGAAAAAGTCCAACTTTTAAAAGAATAGATTTAGCGTAGTAACTTTTTAAATTGTCAGCTTCATATGCAAAACATAAGATTAAAACGTCAAATTAAATGTAAGGTAGAACTATATTTCTATCAGGGTCTAATATGATCTGCTGTCAAGATAAAATATACACATGAGTACTTAAACATATTCTAACAAAGCAATGATCGAGTTCCTACAAATTATGAACAGGTGAGTTATTCTTCAATATTTCATGCATTATTTCGAGGATAAATTTACCAAACTACCGTCATTTTGTAAAGAATAAAAAAGTACAAGTGAAATATGTGCCCAAAAATTCTATTACGGACATAATATGCGTCTTGTAAACAAAAATTACTTCTTAAGATCTTGACAAACATTCTACGACTAAGAAACAAATTTAAATTGAAAGACTGATAAGTCTATCTTTTATTGCACTACTGCAGAATGATACAGAATTATTTTTCTTAATATACGTTTTAGTTCAATACAATTGAGGGAAATTAAACACTCACCTCCCCATCTGTAATCAGCTGTTTATGAAAAACAAAATAGGATGTTATCAAACGATATTGAAAAAGTAAAAATACTTAAAGCGTAACATGAATGAATTTTTTAAAACAATTTGATGATGCAAATGTTTAATAAAATTGCCATTTGAAATGTTTCATTAAAAACTACTCTGTAATCATCGGACGGAAATAGCTTAGCAATTTCTAGTCCCAAACGATTATCATTATTTATTATACAATGCACATAATAAAAAATATTTAAGCAAATTTTCAAACGGGTGCTTTATGATATAAAAAAAAGGTTTTAATAGTGAGAGAGTGTATAACTGGTCGCACAGGTGAGTTTATCAAAAAGAAATCGATTTTAAAACAGGTGAATTGCATTTATATTTATAAGGTTTATGTACGTTCTGCCAACGAATCGAATGAGCATCTATCAGCCTAAAAGATAAAGAGTACGGTATAGATACCAAGACTGATTATTCTATTTTTTCAAATATTTCTTTGCTTAGAATTTACGAAAAAAAATTGGAACTAATATTAAAAGTATGGTAAAAAATACTGAAATTCTCGGCTTCACGAAGAATGATCAATATAATTTAAAATGAAAGAGAAAAAAGATTTTGAATACTCACCGCTACGTTTCATAACAGGTCTGTGCATGTTACCTAAATTTTATTTTAAAAATAAAAATAATAATTAATTACTCCATGCCTTAATACAAATATTACACACATCATATCATTTTAAAAATGTTAAATAAAAGTATTTCATTTCGGTAAAATTTATATTTTTGAATATTGCATGAGTTATGGTGTGTAGAATAAAGGGACTATTAAAATAATACGCAACACACTAACGATGAATAGTACAGAACCTTTCACAGAAATGCAAATTCTATAATAAGAAAGGCTTAAAAGTAGATTTTATGTATTTAATTTATTTAATACGCGTGTAACTAATGGATAGCACGCCATGGATAACACCCGTTATTCACTAGGACAATCTGCATTGCTCTGATATAATTCTTCTAATTCTACAGTTTATTCAACTCGAAATACAACTTACTTTCGAATGACTTAAAGATATCCATCCTTGTAATAAGTATTTAATCTACTGCTTTTCCTCGACTAATGAATTGCTACTCAAAAAATCGAGTGCTTGCTCTGTGAACTATTGAAGAACAACCACACTCGTGATCCTTTTTACTATTGATAAGAAGTTATGTTAGAAATTTAAGAAATCGTTCTAATCTGCTTGTTACTCTTAATACTAGCAGATCAGTATGATTTTTAAAAGTTTTTAGGATACTGCTCGATATCTCTATTCGAAATCTTGAGATGAAATAATACAATAGAATTGTTCGGAAATACAAAGGTATTTAAAAAACACACAAAAAAAAGGATCTTCAATACGGTCTACTTAACAATCCGTCATCCCAATACACTGTATATTTTCATTCACACAATTATTAATTAAATCTACTATTCCAGACCGGAGCCAACGCGTCATCGGAATATTGATGAGAGAAATGAATATTGAGTACAAAAGCGAAATTTCAAAATGATAATGGAAACTGCATTCTCGTTTGAATTCTTACAAAACATGGTTATACCAAAACAAATCTTTAAACATATTTAATTCTTACGAAAATTATCTTCATAACTCAAATAAAAGGAGTTGCTGCTCTTCTAGAAACTTTTTGGAATGGTTACGTTAAAATTTGTATGATACGATACAATAATTAATTTTCTACTTACCGCTAGTTCTCCAATAAGGGCCATGACCTGTTTCATAAGAAAACATCAATTAGTATAAAAAAACAATATTAAAACAAAAAAAAATTTAGTATTCAAAAGAGAGAGAGCCGTGCTTTTCTGTAATTGGTCTTCTAAACTTTAATTATCAGTTAAGAAATAATTTACAAAATTAAACATCGTGTAACTTGAATACTTTTCACTCGCAAATTTTCTAAAACATAGAAAATACTTATCTATAACAATATTAACATATATTGTTGATGAAAAAACAACATACTGCTTTTTTATTTAATACTTTTATGCAGGACAGTTCAGTATAACGCTGTAAACAAATAAACACACTGTGAAAAATATAAAATTATAGAAAGAACCGAATTAAAGCAAAGGCGTTTAGTAAGGAACGAACTGACAGAAACCAATTTGTCGTCTTCTCCATGTATAAGGTTCGAAAACCGAATAAACATATTTTTATGTAATGACTAATGTTAGTATATATTGTTTTGAATTCAAAATGAGTAAAATCCTATACTATGCAGATACATATTATATAAAGTTAAAATTATAGCTTCAAATACTCACCCCAACCAGGATGTCCATAACCTGTTTAAAAATAAAAGAAATGTAAGTCCATTTATCATATTTAATTCACATAGTTAATTCAAATATATTCAAAAACTTTAATGCGTTGAAACATTCATCAGAAAATCCCTTATTAACTTTCTCCAATATTTTTCACAAGGCGATAAATATAGTAGCAAACTTAATTTTAAATATGTTTGTGGATTTGAAGCTCAATTTTCGACAATCCCTTATGGTGTTCTATCATAAAGAATAATCTGATAATATTTTCTCACTTAGAGCTAATCTTCCCCTTTAATTCTTAATGTCATTCGTATTCTTGCTTAAAAATAACTTAAACTTGTAAGAGAACTGTAACATTCTTTTCGAACTCATTTCGTGTGTAAATTGAGGATTTTTATTTTCACATGATAAAACATATTTTGAATAAAAATTTCTAAATTAATCTATAGCAACAGCTTTGATATATATGTATATCGGAGCAGAATACTATTCGCTTTTTCAACAAAAAAAAAGCTTTATGTGACTTGTCGCAAAAAATACTTTAATGCGAAAATGAAAAATTTATTAATTAGTTCATCATTTTAGCATAAGCTTAAGTAGAAACAAAACATGAATGGGAGAAATCCTTACCTCCTCCTCCGCCGCCACCTGCTGCTGCAGCTGTAACGAATTAACAACAATTATGACATGAATGAGATAATTTTAGAACAATAATTATCTAAAGAATTTCAAAAATCTTTTCCTGAAGTGTTGCATTATATTTAATATGAAGAGTTTGTAACGAGACAAATGAAATGAACTACATTTCTAACATAATACAAACAGGGTAATAAATGCAAGTTTCGAAAATATTTTATAGTGATTTTAAAAATGAGGAGTGGGGGTCAAACATAAGTCCCCAAAGGATAAAAGCTAAAGCACAATTCATAATTCTAGATATTCGTGTCGTTATGTTATATATTACGGCATCAAAACAATACAAATAATTACTGAAGAGAAAAAGAGATATAACAAGATAAATTACAGTAGAAATATCTTTCAAATGTAACATAGAAAGAGAAAAATTTTAAAACTCACATGAAGCTGCTGCACCTACATTTAAAAAAGAAAAAAAAAATTTTAATTTTTATTCCTATAGGTATAAGATAATATAAAAACAAACCTATTATTTTAGGTACCATTTGGTCATGTTATGACTTATTTAACCTCTTAACAAAGGTAAAATACGGTAATATTCATGTTTTGTACATAGAGAAAAATGGTTTTGTATGACTCTTTCTCTAACAAATTTTGTTTAAAGAAAAGATGCTTTCGCGGCCTGTTTTTAAAATTTTGTTTTCATTTATTGTCTCTGCCTCAGAAGTTACTCGGCTCAAGAAAAAAAGTTATTCAAATAAATGTCTAAATTTTATTAAACACATTTCTATTTACCATTTTATCAATCTGATTCAGAAGCTAATTAAATATAATTTTAACAATGCTTCAAACAACTGTATAAATTTGTGACACATATATGTATTTGAAATTTTACTCACCTCCTCCTCCTCCTCCGTAACCTATATATAAAATTTAAAAATTAGTTTTTATATCACTCATTATATTTTATCAATGTAATCAAAAAGAAAAATGCAATGAAAATTTTTTGTTTTTTAATTCTTTGTACATTATATTTTAAGCATTTTCAGCAATGTGGATTTCAATATAGACGTATCTAAATGATTTCGTAAGAATACATAAGTTGTGTAAATCGGAGCAAAATCGAATGTAACGAAATAAAGATACATCTGCTATAAATATTCCATTTCTGCTATTACAAAAAGAAACTCGTAT
>BMAO01030851.1:0-29099 GCA_019973975.1 Trichonephila clavata
TCCCATAACTTTTAATAGGTAGTTAAGGGATTAATTATAAACCGAGCAATTTATCAAGGTAAGTGTTAATTTTTCTAAAAATTGTATATATGACAAGCCCATGGGATCACTGGTAATTGTTAAACATGTTCTTAACTTAGTGTTGTTAAATTAATCATAAAATACATTGTGCAGTACTGATACATTTATAAGTGTATTACATCAGTGCAAATGTGTATTTAATGTTTTATTATGTCTGAATGTATTTTGTTTGTTTACTTTCAGTATATTAAATAATCTTTTGTTTTTCACTTTTTAATATGCTCGCTCCCCCTTCGTAGAGTTATCACGCCCCTCTGAGGGGGCTCTCCCCACAGTTTGAAAAACGCTGGGTCAATATGATAACTTGATCTTATGTAAAATACCAAGTTCTCGGTTAACATAAATAACATGGAAAGTACAACCTCTGACAATAAAGTTCAGTGAATAATCCTGTAACATTAACGCAGTTGAAATGTTAAAGTAAATTACCTTACTGTCCTTCGAAATAGTCACCTCCCATAAGTATGCATTGCTTAAGTCTGCTATCTATGTCCTGGATACTTTGCAAGAAATCTTCTTTTGGGATGGAGTTCAAAAGCCTCGTAACGTTTCGTTGGATGTCAGGAATATCCTCAAATATCTTTGAATAATGGGAATAGGAAGAAATCTGGAGAACATGGTGGTATGGAGAGTGTGGTAAGGTGGATCTGGAGAGTATGGTGGATGTTCAATTTGCACCTCCCCCCCCCTTTTTGCCAGGAACTGTTTGACGATGTTGGCTGTGTGAGGGTGAGCACTGCCGTGAACAAAAACCCTTGAATCCCCCCCCCCATTTTTTCATATCTTTAAATACTGGGTATCGATTTGTTGCAAGGATTCATGGTACATGTACAGTTTCTCAGCTATCATGCGCACACTTAATCGACGGTCTTTCGTCATTATTTGAACACTTTCTCAACGTTTTCGTCACTGACGGAGGTCGCCGGTCTTCCGTTACTGGTTTTGTTAGAAACAGTTTCCCTGCCTTCTCGAAAACGGGTCAACCACTCGTACACACACTTCATGGACAGTGATTGATCTTCATAAACACGTACCAGCATCAAATAAGTTTCTGTCGGTGTCTTGCCAAGCTTAAAACAAAACTTTAAATTGGTCTTTTGTTCCTTCATTTACCTGTTCTCCTTTAAGAATCAATGCACTGAAAAAGCACTTTGTAAAACAAGTCTTGCATGGAAAAAAACGACACTCAACTGAACAACGGGGGGGGGGCAGGTGGTAAACACCTGCCGCTATGCATATTCAGAGTTTTGTTTTGCCAGTATTGCCAGATCGGCAGTTCTGACTTCATTCACGGAACTTAAGTGTCAGAGGTTGTATAACACGTGCTGCCAATAACGTTGATAGTACCATTTTGTGTAGAGTGTAGCAGGAACTGGACTATCACCTTCTTGTATGCCGTCTAACCAATGTTTCTCATACAGAACATCTGTAAAGTATGTAAATAAAACTTAAGTTATTTCTGTTTTCTTTCAATTTTTTTTTTTTTTTGCTGTGTGTGTGTGTGTGTGTATTCGACTTAGTTTTTTTTTTTTTTTTACTATAGCACTTCGACCTCCTGTAGGGAATAATGATTAACCCTGTGCATAATTTCAGTATTATTTATGTTTGACTTGTTATTTTAAACTTATTGAGCATAGGAAAATAAAACAGTCATGCATATGCATTAGATAATTTCATTATATGCTAATATAATACTGCAGAAACGTTTATTTTCTTAGATATTTACGTGTGGTATTTAAGGTATCCGACTACTTGCGACAATTTTTTTTTTTTAGAAAAATGGAGGTATGGAGATTTTTTTGTTGTTGTTGTTTTTAGATTTTTTTAGACGATTTTATGAAAAATATGCTAAAATAAAGAAGAGAAAAAGAAATTGTTATTACTAAAATAGGGAAAAAATGGGTAAAAATTCACAAAAAATAACATAAACTTGGCCCAAAAGTATAGAAAAAATTTTCAATTTTTTAATTCTGATGTGTTGCTATGTTATTAATTTTTTAAATGACTATCAGGATAAGAGATATTTTAATTTTTACAAAAACTAGAGCACTTTATCTTTGTTATTATATGAAATTGCTTTAAAAAAACAGTGATTATATTCACATAAGGGACTGTAAATTTTGCAATAAAACTGTGATTGATAAATCTGATGGTTAAAATATTTCTACTATAATACAGAACAGATACAAAAAATTTTAATTAATTATTTCCCAAACTTTTTTAACAATCGGTTTGAGCATTTAAAAAAAAAACACTTTTCGAATAAAACGTGTTTTAATGTATGACATCTTGCTTAAAGTAATAGCATCTTCTCTTACTAAAACACTTGTAGTTTTTGTTCTAGTGAACAAAAAATAATACACTTGGTATTTTTAAAAAGCTAATAAGATGGGCTATAAAACAAAATCGTAAAGAAATTGTCAATTTTTGGCAAAATTCACAGTTTTAGGGTAGTCGGCTACCTTAACTACATTTATTCTAAATAAAGTAGAATAAAATAAATGGGTGTATACATTTGGAAAAACAATCCATTCACAAGATAAATTATTCTAGGAAAATAATTATCATTCTTAATGGCTATTACTGATCTAAAAACTGAATTTTTTAGAGAATGTTCTGTTATCATTTGTTACATTTTGATTATTTTTGTTGACAGTTATCAATTTCCATTAGCTTCTCTTGGTCACTCTTAAATCCAATTATATTTCCGTTGTCAAAGATATCTTTTAATCAATCAAAATCCAATATTTATCAAGACCCATTCATCTTTCATTATAACACATAAACTGGGGTAGGCAAATAGCAGCTCGAGTGCTACATGCGGCTCGTAAAGGCAGTTAGAAAATCAAATATAGAGCGAATGCTCTCTACATTTTGATCGACATTGTAATGTCTTTATTACTTTATTTTCCCTTCACGACACAGCACGTCGTGCCACCATAACAGAATTCTATCTCTCTCAATACCCCAAAACACACGCGCAATCCACCGCGCTCCTAAAACGAGGGACTCTTTCAACCCTGACCGTCTCGTTTGAGGGTCAATCACCCCTTCTCCCAAAAAACAATAACACACCGCCTAAGACACGCTAAATAGCGCCAATATTCCATACTCTCCCGTCAACAGTAGCCAGACACTACAGACGTATATTAGCGAGTAAAGATTTTCTTGTATGAAGATCAGCAAGAGTAAATAGGTCTGACAAAAACTTCTGGCAGTGATGAGAATTTCCACAAGCAATCTCACTCCTGATCTAAAAAAATAAATTTTAAAAAAGGGATAGGGTACATTTGTTTCATTTTACCTTTCACAACGGTGTCTCATATATGCGCCAATCTCAAACTTCCTTATTGGACGGTGGGCTGTTCACTGCACTTTTCCGTGTGGACGGACAATCCTGTAGAACAAGTATGAATCGTGATTCGTCAGTGCATCATCCGGCTGCCCGTGACGTTTGGGGTGGATGTAAAAATAACACACCCGTCTCTATAATGTTTTCTGTATGTCGTCTCGCGAAAACGTTAAGCTGATTCTGAAACTTAATATGCTTGCTAGCTACAGATGATATAAAATTTGCACAATAAACAAATTGTATAAAACTGCCACTATTTTATTTAACAAACATTCCGTAACAAAAAAAAAATGATGCACCAAGAGCGAGTTGTCCAATAGAGACACAAATTGGTGGTTAGAAAGATTATGTACAGAATAGAAAATGATTAAACTTTCAGAAAATTTGAATGATTTATTTCAGAGTTACAAAGTAACAAGCTCAATAAGGTGTTGACCCACCTCTAGCCTGGATGCAATGTGCCACACGACGTGACATAGTGATAAAGCACCCTTATAGTCTACTGTGCTATTCGTGCCAAATTTGCTCCAATTGTTGGGCCAGGTCATCGTTATTCCCAGGTAGATGCAGTCACCTTTCCATCATAGCCCAGACATGCTCGATTGGAGAAATATCTGGCAAACCAAGAAAATATTTGACTAGCTGTAAGACAGTTCTTAGCAATACGTGCGTATGTGGTCTGACATTATTTTGCTGAAAAATAAGGTCAGGGTACTATCGCATACTATATCGAAAAATAACGGTAGCAAAACAGTTCTCAGAATGTCGTCGACGTACCTCTGTGCTGTAAGTAAGCCTCTAATGACGACCAAAGGGGTATGGCTGTCAAAATAAATGGCAATCTAGACCATAACCTTTTGGTTGAGAGCCTGTATGGTATGCAATAGTAAAATCAGGAATAGCACGCTGCCATGGACGTCTCCAGACACGTCTTCAATGATCGTCAGGATACATTTGGAAGCGGAATTCGTCGCTAAAGACTATACGTCTCCAGTCAGCATGATTCCAACCTGATGGAGCCAAGCACTACTGTAATCTGGTTTGGTAGGGTGCAGTTGTGAGTGGCAGATGGCGCCGCGGTCGGTGTGTTAGTAAATTTCGCTCTATCAATCTTCTGTAAATGGTCATAGTGGAAAATCGTGTGCGGGTCGCACATCTGATGGTTGATATCAATGAATCAGGCGCTGTGACAACTGATCTAACAATCAATCTGTCCTTTCGATCTGCTTTAGCCCTAGGTTGACCGTTACCATCATGACGCTGAAATCTGCCACTGTCCACCCTTTCTTGCCAGCATTTTCTAATGGCTGCATCACTTCGACCCATATGACGAGCGATTCTCCAATTTGCCCACCCTGCCTCTTTCAATTTAATGATACGGCCTCTTTTAAACTCTGACAGTTGCTAGTAATGAGCTCGAATCCTGCGTCGAGGCATTTTTCAGTCGTTGAAAATTATCCTAAATCTCAATGCAACAGAAATTTTGACCATCAGATTGAGAATCGCTTCTTGGGTGAGAGAATATTAACTTCGACCGCACTGTTCAGCTACTTGATGGCTTTTGGTGACAGACCTCGTAATTTGAAAATCGCTTCTTATAGACACCTGCTAAATGCGCAGTTCCTATGCACTGTAGTTCCCCCGCTATTCATTCACTGGACACCAAATTTTAATCAGTTGTATATTCGGTATGAATGTCTTTGCGTACGAAATTTCATTACAATCGGGCAACTTCTTCTTAGTTCGTCGTTTTTTTGGTTTTTTTTTTGTTGTTTGTTATAGTGTGTATTTTTTTTCATTGATTTTATGGTACAATTCACATCTTTCTGAGATGCAAAAAGTTAACTAATAAATACAATCATTTTAAAAAGGTTCAGCTCTCCGATATCCTTCGCTTCCACAATGTGGCCTTCAAATTAAAACAATTGCCCAACCCTGACTTAAACCTTTAAAATTAAGCCTATCATTAAGGAGATCAAATAGTTTTATGCTAAAGATTTGCAAAATAACGCGTTTCATATCTCTAGTTCTGGCATTTATCTTGATATTTATAAACTCACCGCTTGTTCGACATAATATCTTCAAACAACATTATTCTTTATGCCCCAAGAAACGGGAGGGAGGAGGAAAGTTTTCGCGAATTTCTGAGCAGACGACACATCATTAAAGGGAAGTGAAGCGAGCAGTTCCGAAAGACATTTTCTCAGAATCTCCGTCGTGTTATTGTCTTCCACAACCCTCACCGAAACTTATTGAACGCTTGTTTGACTTTCATAACAGAAATTTCGTGATAAATGTGAATCGTGAAACTCTAGTTAAAAACATTCTTTGATCATGCTTTGTTTCGCAGAGGTGATTAATTGTAAGAAGCGTAATTTTAATTAAGATTAAGGAGAGATGATGTCTTCTGTATCACTAACAAAACGCAGGGAGTCGCGACCGCTACTTGCATTGCGCTTATTTGTGTTCGAAATTGTGTCAGAGTTGTTGAGCAGCAAGTTAGTGTTCGAATTAATATTTGCTTTGATATGGCTAAGAAGTGACAATAGAATTAATTGATATTATATTCTTAAATATTAATGGTAAATTTTTAAGTAAAAATTAAGAAAGTGGTGTGAAATATATGAAATCAGAAAGGTATCAGAAGTATATTAAAGCAGCAAGTTTGGTATTCGAAGTAATATTTTCTTTGATGCCAATGAAAAATCAGAAATGCTATTAGAATTTCAATAAGGCTTAGCAAGACTATATTCTTAAATATTAATGTTAAATTTTCACGTAAAAATTGTGGAAGTCTTACGAAATATATGTAATAAGATATGTATCAGAGTTAAATTAAAGTAGCAAGTTAGAAATCGAATTAATATTTGCCTTGCAGTGGCTAAAAAGTGACAATAAGGCTTATCGATATTATACTCTTAAACTAATTATGCTTAATTTTTACGTAAAATTCTTAGGAATCATATGTAATAAGATATGTATCAAAAGGGGTAAATTAAAACACAGTAATTTAGTATTCGAATTAATATTTACTTTAATATGGCTAAGAAATGCCACTAGGATTTCAATAAGGCTTAGTGAGATTATATCTTTAAAAATATTAAGGTTTAATTTTTGCGTAAAAATTTAAAAAATCTTATGAAATATATACGTAATTAGATATGTATCAGAAATATATTAAAGCAGCAAGTTAGTATTAGAATTAATATTTATTTTAATATGGCTACCACTAGGATTTCAAAATGGCTTAGCTAGATTATATTCTTAAATGTTTATCTTTTATTTTGACTTAAAAATTAAGAAAATCTTATGAAATATAGTGGCTAGAACATCGGACTCCAGACCGGAAGGCCTGGGTTCGATGCCCGATGCCACCAAATGCCCGCCGAGTACAAAACGGAGAACGTGCTTGTTAAATCTGTGGGTCCGGACGGTGTCGCCATCTACCGTGAGCAAAATCGCACCGTCACCTTCTTTGGGGGCTCAAAGCTTAGGTTAACGACAGGCGTAAAATTCTAGCCCTTAGCCGCGATGAATTTCGTGGACCTTGATCTGATGTTACTGTCGATCAGGTGGCATAAGCAATAACAACAACATGTAATCAGATATAGATTTGAAAACATTCCTGAACTGATGATTTTTTGTATTGTAGAGCTTTGGGGACGCTAAAAGATTAAACTAAATATGATAAATTCGCAGTTTGGTTCCATGAAGTCTCCTTTCGTGTAACAATTACTCATTACTTTATGTTTGGTTGCGCAAAGACGACAAACATCATTTACCACTAGGATTTCAAAATGGCTTAGCTAGATTATATTCTTAATTGTTAATCTTTTATTTTGACATAAAAATTAAGAAAATTTTATGAAATATATTTAATCAGATATAGATTTGAAAACATTCCTGAGCTGATGATTTTTCGTTTCGTAGAGCTTTGGGGACGCTAAAAGATTAAACTAACTGTAGTAAATTCTCAGTTTGGTTCCATGAAGTCTCCTTTCGTGTAACAATTATTTATTAATTTATGTTTGGTTGCGCAAAGGCAACAAACATCATTTACAAAAAATTAAGGACAAAGAATATGGATGGTTTTTCATAGCGACCACGTTCTACCTTCTCATTTGGCCTTTACTGAAGTTGTGTTCCTTAGAGGGCACTCCTACTGCTTGAAGCAGTTACAATTATTATATGAGCGGGGGTATAACAGTATACTTTTCTTTCTAATTGAAATGATAAAGTAATTTTTTTTCTCTCCTTAGTTACACATATGATCTTTTTTAAATTAAAATTTTTTAAAAATTGTTAGTAGAATATTTTGTATTTGTTTCTAACTATATGTTAGAAAATCTATACCCATTAATAAATAACAATTACCCATTAAAATTAATTAATAACCATTACCCATTAATAATTAATAGTTACCCATTAATAAATAACAGCCCAGATTTAAACTTAATAATGTTTTAAATTTATGAAAATCAAATATTTTAAAAGAAACATGATTAAAATAAATATTTTCATAATGAAGTTCCCTATTAGGTAATTATTTATTCATTATACCAGAGTATATATTCCATGCTAAACTTATAGAAAATCGCGAATATTTTTTTTTATTCACGTATTTTCATTAGTAACAAACAAAATTAATTATTTAAACTAAAATCTACTAATCAAACTGCCTTGTGAGATGCTCTTACGTTTAAATAAATATTTTATTATCTCTAATTAATAATTACCGCTACACATTTAAGGTATCTAGAAACATTTTTTCTCTACCAAAAAAACGTAACACAATTGCATTATACATTTTATTAGCACGATTTTTACATTACAAAACACTCTTTTTTATAATTCACAAGTTTTCTAGATAAGTATTAAGACTTAATTTATATGGAGTCATCGAACATGATTATTTAGTCTTACCGATAATGAAATTTTAAAAAAAAATATTTTTTTTTTCTATATTTTAATTGGATTACCTAAATTTTTCATTAATTAAAAATTAAACTTATAATCTGATTAAGCACAAACATCGAGGCATAAAAACGTGTCATTGAATAAATTATAACTCAAGATAATCAGATTAGTTGAAGTCCACTTTTTACTTGATAAGTTGAGATTTATAATAATTTTATAATGGCGAAAAGTTAATCTTTAAAATACGCCTTTTTTTAGGGAATCTATTCATTTTGTTACACAATCAATTATACTTTACGATTACTTAAATGTTTTGTACAGTACGAATATTATAATAGTTAATTAGAAGTCTCGGATATGTATATTTCCGAATGTGTTAATTTTGAAAAATGGTATTTAGTTTATAAATTATTAACATAAAGCTAATTTAAAAGTCAAAGGTAATTAATTAATTTTTTCCATTAAAGCTACATATATTTATCTCTTTTTTTTTAACATTGTGAAATTTTAAGAATTCAAACGAAAGTGTAGAAAATGGAATTAGGTATTCCGAATAATCAAAATTAGAATTATTTACGTATCAGATATTCTATAATAAAATAATTTTTCACAACGATCATTGATTTACAATAGTAAAAATTAGGATTACAAATGCATATATAAAGATTTTTTTTAAAAAATAATGTTTGCATAAATCTATCAAAGGGTTCATTTGATACATACAATATATTTCTAAACATTGTTTGGTTTCATGCAATTTACGCTGTACTGCTGTACAGCAATCTGGTATTTAACTTTCCATGGACCTTCAGTAATTCTGCTTCTAAATGTAATTAAAAAGAAATTTCACACCTGAAAAATTTCATTTTAAGTTCAGTTAATTTATTTATTATAATTACTATTTTTTAAAGCCTCTTTACATAATGTTGTTTCCAAAAAAATCTTTATATTCGATGTTTAAAAAAAGACAATTATTCAATACGTGCTGCTAATTATTGTTTGAAAATTTTACTTGCTTTCCTCCTTATATAGACAGGAAACATAAATTAAGGGACACAGTACGATTCAATTGACAAAAATCTGTCCAAAAATCAAATATAATTTTTTTAGCCTAAATTATTATTTATATACTTTTCTATAATCTCTCAAAATTTGAAAGCTCTAAACTTAAACAATGCAGAATTATGATAGCTTTTACGTTCGTTTTTGTTCACATTCCTGTGGAAAATAAAAACAACTTTAAACTTACTTATCTTGGAAAGATAAAATGACAAGTCTATCTTTAAATAAAATGCTAAGGTTTTTTCCAATTGTGCCTAATGCTTTGAATTTTGTTTACCTATTGTTAATAGTACATGTAACAAAAGTTGGTATGCATTTATGAATCAAAGTAATACTTATTTTTTTAAAAATAATTGAACTCAGAATTTATATATTTTTTAATGAATTTTCAATAAGCATTCATAAAAAGAAGTAATGCACAAATACCAATTATGTTACCGCAAAACCCATACCAACTTTTGTTATACATAGTTTGATGTACTCTTGTCCATTAAATTCCATGCGTAAACGTAAAATTTGGAGGAGTTGCATTTTAAAATCACATCACAAATTTTAAGTTATTTCATTCAAAAATTAAATGGTTAGCTTTTTATGAAATTGTGAACACAAATTCTGTTTTACATAATATACACACATAGGAGGCAAACAAAAAATTTTGGAAGTCCTTAAATTAAAAAGCTAAGTTTTATTTTAAAATTAAAGTGCTTTCACACACTTTGTGGTTGTTCAAAAACATAAAGCGAAATAAACTCGTTCAAAAAAATAAAGGGACAATATTAGAATTCGATTAATTGCAGAGTTTATGGTTACGTTTATAATGGCTGTGCTTACAAAACGTTTATAATGATAGAAATATAATAATGCAAAATAGATTTGTTAAGAACTGACATTTGATTTTGTCCTGGAAGAAAATTGAGATTTACCTTAAACTCTTTCAAGAATAGGGTTAAGAGTCATGCTTGGAAAGATTTTTCATACGTGGGGCAATATTTCGGAATTCGTCGTAACAACTATGCTTCCTTGCAAACTTGAATCCGCTGGACTTTTTCTGAACATGAAATACATATATATGTTGTATAAGACAAATATGGACACTGCAGAAAGTTACATTGTTCGCCTCTTCATTCCTGCTAACAATTAATGCTCCACCAAAAAATGCTGCGAAATTTTTACAGTTACCAGTCATTCAAAAAATCGTTAACACAATGCAAAGCTAAGGCTTTTTAAAGAGGCTGAAATTATTCTTTCTCTGTCACTTGTTTTGTATAGGTTATAATTGAAGAATTTTATTTAAAATAAGCTCTTTAGGCTTCAATAAATGTATTTCAGTTGCTTAAGAGCATACAATACGATTAAATAACTAGAAAAGTCAGTTAAAGTATATAAAATTATTTAATTCCAAGATTTAACTAGGTGTTCTATAAAATAACGATTACTTGATTGTTAAAGTATGAAATACGGCACTCGAAAGCTTTTGAACCGGTTCTAGCTGCTTTGGGAAGGATTTTTCCGATTAGGAACTAGAGATGTGGCCGAATAAAAGAATTGTACTCGAGATATCAGTTCTGTATATGTCAGCAAGAATTAATTTCCGTTGAAGAAGTTCCAAATATTGACACAACGCTTCGATCTGTTGCAACAGCTCAAAATTGCGGTACTGGACAAGAATTTAAAAAAATGTAAAGAAAATGTGTAATAGTAAAAAGTGTGCTAATTTCAAAAATAAAAACAGTGCTATCCAAAGTGTCATGACAGCAATCCTTGCTCTAAAAAATTAAAAATAAAATAAAGGTATCTCATAAAAAAAATTAAATTATTAATCTCTTGCATTTTTGCTTTAAAAAGTTTACACGATGCTTTTATGAAGCAACAGTTTTCCTTCCCAGTATGTATTTGTGTTGATAATATTTAAATATAATCTATTTTTGCAACATACTTTTCCCCTTTCTGTTTAACTAATGTTAACAATATGAGCAATAAATAATAAATTATATGATCTGCATTGCTTTATTATTTATCAATTATTCATCCGCAAAAAGAATAAAATGTATTTTTCGAGAGGTTTTAGCTATTATGGTAAATTAATTTATAAAGTATATTTGAAATTGTTTATTTTTCACTGTGAAACGTGTTTATATCCCTTCTACCCTGAGACCCAGCTAAAGGTGTGGAAGGAACTAAAGGACTATACTACATGATGAATTCCAATTATTTTATTTATCACTATAAATAACTCAAACACAAATACGACTATAGATAAGATAACTCAATTCAGTAGAGTGAGAGAGAGAGAGAGAGACGAGATTCGCGTTTGGGGAGAATATGTTCAATACTGCCGCTTTTCCCTTAATATTACTTTGCACAGAACTTACGTATTTAATTACCGCACTACTAGTTTTAACACTCCAAACATTACATCAATTTAAGGTCACAGTACCTGAACTCATGCAGTCTTCTATTTAATTTAAGTTGACTTTAACACTTCTGGTTAGCAAATCGTATCACTTTCTTGTTATCTAAAGTTCTGGCTTTCATACTTTTTCTTTACATATACACTTCACTTCTAATCTACTCACAATTCACTAACTCTCAAACACGCGAAGAACGAATATATATATTAAACTGTGACGGTTCTATACGCGTACTTATTCATTAATCCTCTCGGGGAAACTTTGGGGCCAGCATTCGCGTTAATTCACAGCCTCTCAAGAAGAAACCCTGATATTTAAATTAGTTTGACTATATAAGGTCTAGGTTTTGCAGATGTAAGATAGAAGGAGCAGGAGAGCTGTTGCGGTGATGCGTTGGTGAGAATATTAGAATATTTCATTGAGTATTTCACAAATATAGCGCGAGTTAAGGAAGGGGTTGCTAAGATATTAAATTATTAGATTAAGAATCTAAGATAGATTGAATTAGATTTAGTAATCGGATCACTAGCGCTTGTTTACTTTGTCTAGTTCACTTAGTAGTGTTTACTTAGAGTTGTTCATCGAGAATAGATTGCTCGCTTTATATATCACTCCTAGGGTCTTCTTTTGTAGTTTGACGTGTGATTGATAAAGTGTGTTTGAAGAGTAATAAAATAATAGTTATAACGGAAGTTGTTGGTGATGCCTTGTCCCCCCCCCACACACCCTTAGGTAGGCAAGACGGTGAAAGAACGATGCCAAATACGTCACGCTCACAAACTCAATTTGCATGTTACATTTTCTTCTTTGGTTAAAAGAGAAGATTGGTTAAAATTACTGGCCCAAAAGAATTCCCAAGAGGATTAGTGGAAAGACGCGTATAGATCCGTCACAACTTGAACCGTTTATATTTAGTTATTTCTTGGAATAACTAGGTTAAGGTTAAAAATGTTCATTTATTTTATACTTTAACTGACTTATCTAGTTATTTCGTGACATCCCTAATTATTCTATGAAATAATTGAATTATACATTTGAACGGTAACATATACATATATAAGATAGGAATATTGACTAATCTTAAGTTTTGCACTTCATTCTCTTTCATACAACTCTATCATATGTGAATATCCACTACACTCTTTAAGAAAGCTATACTAAAACAGACAACAACGTCTCCATTTTCTTTTTCCCGAGTTGAAGTCTTTCTTACTGAAAGAAATGACACGCGTCAGCAAAAACAGGAGAAAACTTTAAATTAAATCGTTCCATAACGAGATTTTAAACGTGTGTCCCAAACTTAAAAATTGTAGACGCAACAAAAGCGAAATTGGCTTTCTTCCCGGTTAATTAAGGATTCCAAAGTTCCAGGAGGGAATTATCCTTATTAACCTCTTAGGGGACTCAAGCATTTCTAATAACTGGATTCTGGTATGAAGAGGTAGAAAATTCGAGGGACTTGTCTCAGTAATTGGTTTCAAATATGTGTCTTATTCAAACAAATCCCCTTGATTTCAGTTTATTGCATCACTCAATCTACGATGTAACGTATTATTTTTGTTAGAATCTACTTAAATTTATCTTATTATAATTGTTGTCTCCTTAAAAGACGAGACTCTGAGGTAAATTTTCCAAAAACGGAGGGAAATCGTTAGTTAAGGTTTTAAAATAATTGCTGATGAATGAATTTTGATAAGAATTGTAATTTGAGTTTAGTATCACTATTACTTTTCTGCGCATCGTTGCCTTCTTATTCTTACCTTTCAACTCTTTCATAACTAAGGGAGAAATTTTCTCTTCTTTCAGAATTGATGTTTGTTGTACTTAGTTATAAACTTATCAGACATTTTTATACTGAAGTTTAGAGGGAAAAAGTCAAATCAATTGACGCCTATAATAAAGCATTCGCTGGCTAAATTTTTATTCATATTATTTATTTCAGTTTATTGTGTCATGTAATAATACATTACTCTGTTTTCTCAGATGTTTCATGCTATTCAGTTATTATAACTGTGTGTAATAATAAAGTACAGAAGGTCGCTCACACTTTATGGAAACGATTTTGATAGTTAATTTTCATCTACAAATACCGTATTTTTTGTGGTAATTTGTTTCTATCAAAATCCGTTCAGCTTTCTCGGATGCCGTTTTCTTAAGGCTCATTTTAATATATCGAAAGCACACAAGTCCATTGGAGAAGTGTAAGGTGATTTTACACGTATTTAATCAAATAGGATATACTTCATTCCTGTTTCTGTTTCTTTTTTTTATGTTAAATAAGACGTGTGACTTGAGGTTTTGTCCATATGAAGATCATTTTTATCAATGTCCTTTCCATTAAAAGTTGGAATTTATTCTTCAAAAATTGGTTCTAAAGTATTTTGCTGATAGTAGAGTGAATTAAATTTGGCTTTTCTTGAGACTTTTTAATTTGCCGTAAATCCTGCAACTATCATGAATCCCTTTGGAACTTAACTGTACACTGATGAAGCCAATTCGTTCAGTCATTCCCGTCAGTTGAGCAATAGAAAATAGATCTTTTATTACAGTCACTTAAATATCGCCGTGCCTCATTGAATGCAACCATAAATTTCTATTTCTCAGTAGCTAGGTGATTTTTAACAATTTTCTGCAAGTTGCTTTCCTTTAAGTAATATGCTTTAAAAAAAGGAGACTAACTTTAGATTTCAACAGTATTTTTAACTTTAAATCTTTATGAATTATTTTAATGTAATAAATTTTTGAGTCGCCGGATTTTATTTTAGAATCAGAGGCTTCACTTCCTTGATAGCTGACTGCTTTTGAACAGTTTTAAGATGAAATTTCGTGGTTGTGTTTTCCTCTTTACTTTCAGGTAGACATTTTTTCCCTTTCAAATGTAATATATTACTAGTTCTTTTTACTGAAATACAATAACCGAGATTTTTATACTTCTTTATAATTTGTTGCTACAAATATTTCTCTTTGGAAAGCGTCGTTACGTAACCTCCGAGCCCTCTATCAATTTTAGGAGCCATTTTTAAAATAAAAATTTTATTTTACATTCGAATTAAGAGAAAACATTAGCAGACGATTAATCTAAAGTTGCCAAAACTTTATCTCAAAATGCAAAGAAGAAAATGAATTACAAAATCGTTTCTATAAAGTGTGACATTCTGTATATTTGAACAAATAAAAACACATTCCTCTTAAAATTGAATTGACGCAATGATAAGCAAAACTACATATTCTTATGCATGTTTTTCTTATGATTGTTATTTATTTAATGTCTAAATAAACTAAAATAAACTGTTACATCTTAATATTTACTCTTAAAAACCTTATGGCCCTCAAGGGATAAATATACAGTAAAACTTGTTTTTGTGCAATAGATATGGACCGCATAAAAATATACCTTATAAAAAATATTCGAAGATTTTATAAATACTTACATACAACAAACAGCTTTGTCAACATACTATGGATTTTTTTTATGCGGCTGAGAAGAACCGCATAATGTTTTTAAAATGCACATACATATTTCACTGCTACTCGTCGTAATCCAAAGCGAGCATCTTCCTGTGATGAATTAGTTCAAAATCGCTTTCGTCGATTGAAGATATAATTTCAATTGGTTTATTTTTTTGGCACCATAAAGTAAGGCATAAATTTTTGCAACGAAGGTCAGTTGCTGAGTTGCTTCTGAAAGTTCCGATAAGCAGATATGCAAGATTGAAGCTCTTTTTGGAATTTTAAATTCCTTTCGGAATTGGTATCTATTTTAAGAAAATGTTTTTCCAATTTGGTAGAAAGCTGGATTCCTGAATATATTTTATCCGCTCTCAAAGACTTTTATCTCTCTCCGTCTTCATATTCTGTCAAATTATTGATAATGTCTCATTCATTGAAAATCAAGCACTTGATGCTAGAGTGTTGAGAGAAAGCAATTAAACGTGCATTGTCGAGAGACTGTTTATAACAAATGAGCAGAGCTTCTTAAAGTGCATATATGTACACTAATGCTTCACAAAATTCCAATACTTGTGACCCAATTTTCATTCATAATTTTCATCCTCCCCCTTCCGTACAATAATCACACAATAACAATGGATTGAATGCAACAATAAGGTACTTTGCGATAAAGCTATTATAAAATGTTAATTATAAACCGTACAATGCATCAAGATAAGTATTAAATTTTGTTTAGAACTTTGTCCATTGATAAGCCCATGAGAATCAATAGTAATTATTTAACTTATTCTTAACTTAGTATTGAGAGATTAGTTATCGAATGGGCATTGTACAGTACTAATACATTTAGAATGATATAATAATTATAAAATGTTAATTTTATAATTATCAGTGTAAATGTACATTTTATTTTATATTACGTCAGAATGTATTTTGTTTTGCTTCCTTTCAATGAATTAGTAATTTTTAAAATCTTTTATTTTCGTCTTTACGATATGCTCTCCCATCCCCTCATTGGGTTATTACGCCCTCCAAGGGGGGCGTGCCCCACAGTTTGAGAAACGCTGATGTACACTGATAGAAATTATTTGAAGGTGACAAAGCTGTTGGAATTCATATACCGCATAAAAAAGATGGCACAAAAAAATCGTACAAAATAAATGGTGCAAAAATAAAATCGCATAAAAAGGACTGCACAAAACAGGTTCTTCTGTATTTTGCGAAATATCAAAGAACAAATACTAACTTTTACTTATTGAAGATTGAACTCAACAATTAAAGCAATAACAGTTAATTAATATAAAGTTAAAAGTTTGCTACTGTCCAGTTGATTAGTATACGACCAACAAAAAATTACCAACGCAAAGATATTGATCTTCGGTAGAATACAAAGTAATACGTGTCAGAAGACTAGAAAAATGGATACAACACTTAGAAATCATCTTTACAGGCTTTAATGGATGTTTAAAATTTTTTAACCCGGAAATGGTCACGTTTGGCCCCAGGCTCACGAAATCTTTAAATCTGGGGAAACTGTTTGTTACCAATGACCTTGTCAGTGTCCTCCTATATGACAGTCTTAATAGGAACTAAAATGTATTTATTGTATATCTCCCTATTTTTTTTGGGGGGGGGGGGGTGGCAAACGTTTTTTACAATCTTAAGGTACTTGGGGTGACTGAATTCCCCACATGACGATTTTTGTTCCAAAATACTTTCTATGAACATGCAACATTCTCCCCTTGTAAACGACTTAATGATTTGATTGCTGTTTTGTATGAATCTTTGTAGTTTATAAATGTAAATGAACAGAATATAAAATAAATGGGCATCTACGATCTCTATGGACTATATTCATGTGACGTCATAATCACGTGATAATTTCAAACCACGTGTTTTTAGCCAATCAAGTTCAAAAACACATGTGACGTCATAGTCACAATAAATGCAATCATCTATTTTCAGCAAATCAGTTCATCCACTTCGTTGTTGCCAAATTACGCTTTTTACAGAAACTTTTTTTTAAAAATTAATGTTTGTCACTTTATTTAAAAGCACATGTATAAAACAAGACTTTTTTTCTTTAATTTTAAAATCTTTTTGCAGAAATTTCTTTTTATAACTCTTGAGCATCTTTACCCAATTATGTAATTTGAAATTTTACCTAAGTTTTACAAATAGTATAAAAAGTACGAGCTAGTTTATTGTCCGTTTTAAATTCAATGTAGAACACGTGTTTATATTTATCATGTGACCGTCATAAATTTAGTCCATTGGATGAAGCTGAAACTTTTTTTTTGGAAAAAGAAATTCGAAGAAGCAAAGAAGAGAGAGAGAGAAGAACACTAATGAAATAATAGATTCTAATCATGATTGTGAAAGTAAATTTGAGAAAAATATGAACATAAAATGTTTGAGTCGAAGGGAAGATTTTCAAATGCTACTTTAAGAACTCCGAAAAGGATACGAAGCCACAAGTAAACTACAAGACACATTGCGACCTGTCAAAAAGGCAATCAAGAAATGTTCAACATGTCATTTGTCATTCATCCAAGGACAATAAAACTACAATAACTTGAACAAAATATGACAGTTTTGCCTGCAAGTATCATTCCTGTAATATTAGTGAAAAGTGTATGTGATACGTGTCCTTTATTAAAATGACGCTCATTTGAAACATTTTAGTTCAGTTTGATTAGATTTTTTCCTCAAATTGAGAAATAAAATTTGAAAATTCTTTAACAATAGGAAAATATACGTTCTTTTAGTTAAATTATTCACCGGGTTTGCAATATTTATCGTGTACAGAAAAAATAATTATATGATGGGAGGCTGGCCGGCAATGGAGCTGGCCCCCAAATAATCAGTAATTTGTATATCCCCCTTGTTTACAGGATGTTGTTGGAATTCCTTAGCTGGGGGACCAGCACGGGGTGTCATGGGTTTTGTCAACAAGTACGTGCGGTGAACGGACTCATAAACTTAATTTCTAAACTGCAACTTTTGTAACTTTGCGCTTGGTAATTGACCAATGTCACGGCTGGACAAAGAGTGCGCGTAGGCACAAAGGAGTGGGATTTGCCCTCCCTTAAAAGGGCGCCGAGTGACAATTTTCGGCAGATTCTCACTCACAATAATTTTAATTTGATTCCCAAATTTTAGGACAAACTTTAGTTTCATTGTCCGATGGACAATGCCAGCCCCCATCACCTCGCCTCCGTTTCAGATAAGTGAAATTCTTAATGTTTGTTCATAGTTCTTTTATTCTTCAATTTTAATAGTGCTTAATCTAAATGCTAAATTTCGTTATGTATTCTAATTGTAATGAACTAATTTATTTTAATTTTAATTCGAGTAATTTCATTTGTTTTGCGTTGTCTCAATAATTCATTTAAAGTACTAGCCACTATGTTGATGCGGACTAAGTTAAATAAGCGAACCTGGGTAGCTTTTAAGATGTTAGTTTAAAGTAAAATTAGACAGCGCCGCATCATATAAAAAAAAGGATTGGGGTGACTTAGTCATACCACGTGACCACTAACGTTACTATGGAAGTAAAACTAAGAGAAGTAGATTCACCCAGATTTCGTATGGGAGTTTTATTTTATATTACGAAATTTTCAAAGATATCTTCATTATTTCCTTTAATTTCATAGGAGTCCCTAGAATCCAAAGAAATTGACGGATACGTTCTTAAAGAGTATAGTAATAGTATTGGAAGTGTGCCAAAAAAGTAATACAGCTGCAAAAATGGAAGAGGGGAGATGGGAGGGAAAAGAAAATAATTTGATAAACTCTGTGGGAGAGAGACATGATAGAAACGAACATTCCACACATCGGTGGGAAGGAAAAAGTGACGTCTTAGGAAAATATTTTGAGAAAAATATAATCCAGTTCTCTATTTTTTTTCTTACCGAACAGTATTAGTATCTCAACTTGAAATAAAGCAATTTCTTGAAAAGTTTTCAACTTTTTAATTGAGATAGGAAAACGATTCGTAAACACTTTAACAAAATTCTTAAGAAAATGATAAATAGGTATTTCTAATCAACATTCTTAAAATCCAATATTAAAAGGAAAATAGATATTTTCAACAAATTCCCTAATATTTAAAAACTCTTGCACAAATAATAAAATTAAGTTTTGCAGATGGTAAAATTGATTGAATCGAAAAATTACATTTAATAAAACCGATTAGAAATATAAACTGTTGTTTTATCTGACGCAAATAACATCAAGAAATTGGGAAATAAATTAATGAAAATCATGGAGTAAAAAAAGGGATATAAACAGTTCTTTATTTCAGAATATTTTCAAAATACATTCAAGAAAATATTGTTAGGAATGATACCATGTAAAAAAAAGAGAGAACAAAGTACGAAAACAAACAAATTAATTTTCTGGAAAATTTGAATTAAGATTTTGTTTCCTACTTTAATTACATATATTTTAATTTCAAAGGGGAAAAAAGTCCAGAAAACCCTTCAAAATTGTCCATGAACCAACAAAATGGTAAATAACTTATAAAATTATATTAAGACGAAAAAAAAAATGTTTTTTTTATTAAAGAATTTATTTAACAAAATTAAATGTTGAACATTTTAATAATGTTCTTAATCTAAAAATTTATTTAACTATATAAAATTGAAGACTTGTAAAACATTATATGTATTTCTAACATCTTCTAAATCATTAAAACAAATGAAATTAAATTTTAGAGTAGTTTTGACTTTCTTTATTGTAAACTATATGTTTCTTTATAAACTATATGATTTATTTAATTTTGCTTTATTATAAACTATATGTTTCTCTCTCACAATGCTTTCATTCCAATGAATTGAGCTTATTATTCCATGTAATAAAACTCTTCTCTGAAAAATTTTGTTTAAATTCTTAATGAAATTAAGATAGTTTTTTAATGAACTAAATCAAATTATCTTTATTCCTCTACTTAAATAAACCCTTTAAATAATTCTAAATTTTTCTTAAAAGTTAGTTTGTATGGTACATGTTCTTTATGTAGTTCAACTTTGCATATTATGTGCATTAAATAATGCAATTTATTTTATCTACATAAACATGCTGCATATTTTTGCAGGTGTGATAAGAATAAATTTTGAATCTATTTCTAGCACCATATATTTTGAATCACATTTTTTCTTTTGCGTTTCTTATAATAGCAATATGACGTAACTTCGAATATTTTCACCGCTGTAGTATTGAAGTTATCTTCTTCATTAATCATTAGAATTAATATCAAACGAAAGTAACCTTTCACTTCGAATAATCGACTCTAGGAACAACAGCTAAATACTTCATTTTTAGAGATGTTTTCTTATGAATAAAATAATCGGAACGTTCGAAAATTCACTTACGATAAACCACTTCATTTATTTTAGCCATCCATCACATTTTGAAAATCGTTCTAAATAAATCGTTTGCTGCGCTTTTCCCGCTTCTCGAAAACACGAATAGAATTTCTCTTAAAATCTGTATATCTCTCTCTAGATCTGGCATCAATTTTTCAAAACATTTGATGCACTTTAAAATGCCATAAACTTGACTTACCAAAAGTATGTATTTATTTTTCTCTTCACTTCTTTTACCGTTCGGATTTCTCACAAGATGCATTTTCCAAAGGAGGAAGTTTAAGTACATAAACCATAGGATAGCAGACGATTTCTCAGTCGACGCTTTGAGAACGAAAAAGCAAGGGAAAAAAAGAAGTGAAAGAAAAAGATAGAACTGCTTTCCAAAGGATTCGCAATTTTTCTCGTAACAGCCTTTGAATCAATATTGACGACTTTCTAAGCAATAATCTCGGAGAAAAGAAGTTGATAACTTTGGTGTTCTGTGGGTTCTGCTTATTTTTATTTTCATTCTTCTTTAACGGTAGCCTTTTCCGTTTTGTTCTAAAATGTTGAACCTTTTTCATATCACTCTACTGTTTTTTGTTCAATTTTTTTGTTTTCTTAAGTTTGCATTCCTTCTTTTTCTCCGTCAACCATTCTGCTTACAGTCATGAAAAATTGCGAGATATTTTTTTATAAATATTGAACAAACTTACCATCAGAATTTTTTAAAAAACAATATTATCTTGATAAATTGAATGTACGAATGTAATAAATAAATGCTTTTCTACAGGCGAACATTATATTTTTCTCCCGAATGTATTTCCTGATCCTGAATTAACATAAACATGAATAAAAATTAAAGTATTTTCGCGTTCTTATGTTATCCTTCAGAAATACAATTATACCTAATTATCCTTGATTTTTTTAGACAAAAAAATGAGCTAAAAGAAAAAATTTTAGAAGGAACATAATTAATATTTTTTCTTGCCACTGGACGCAATCCTTTGTCTTTTATAACTGAATATTAACTTGCATTTTGCTGCAATATATATATATATATATATTTTACTTTTAAAATGGTTTTTTGGAAAATGTAAACAGGATTTATCTAGAGATGAGTAATGTGAATAAATGTAGCTCATTATAACTGCATCAGCTATTTTATAAACACATGCACGTCTTCTGGATGCTTCGAAATACTTTTGCTTTTGGCGGTATGAGGATGTATATTCCACGTTTTTACTGTTTTACTAATTCCACTTACAGTTTGGCTAGCATTGAGACGAATTTTTTGTTGATTGTTTTATAAAATATTAAAGGAAAATTTAATGGTGATGAGTTAATATTACTCTTGATGTTAGTCTAGTAATGTATTAAAAATGGAATAAATGGACCCCAAATTTAACTTATGCGAATTTTTCTACAAAGTTAGGCTTAACCGCGCGATTTCATCCCCTCCCCCCTCTTGTAACGCAGGGGTACTCAACCTTTTTTCCCGCCGGGCAGCATATATATGACAGGTATTTCACGCAGGCCGCAACATGAGGATAATGGGGGGAAAACACTTTAAGACCGAAGCAATATTGAAAAAGGCGAAATTGATCAAAATATTAACTCATTTTTAGCTTAGATTTTAATCTTTTATTAACCTTATGTCAAACATACACACAAAAAACATATACTTTTTTGCATTTTTATACTTTCGCATTTTTTATACAGCTTTTTTTAGTGAAATGTAAACAATCTCTTTTTGTTTACATTCCACTATAAAAAAAGTAAATCGATAGATTTCTTGCTTGATTGATAGAATTTTTCGTTAAATTTTTAGAGCATTGTTCTTATTTTTAAATATCTTACTGCAATGGGCCATGACTGAGCCATTCAGAAAAGGCCGGTGGGCCGCAGGTTGAGTGCCTGTTGTAAGGGCGCGAGCCTCTTATTAAACCTCCTGGGGAGTTACATTTTTTTAAAAGTTTTTTTAAAGTAGTTCTATTGAAAACTTTCTCACGAAGAAGACTCGGTTTATGCAAATGCAAGATGATATTTAAGCATTAACTTTTAGGTACGCGGAGTAAGTGGTTAGCGGAAAGTAGTCAAGAGTTACTCGACTACTCTTTCTTTATTTGATGAATAATTAAAGATTACTAATTGACGATTTTTAATGAATAAGTTTAATAACGACTAGAGGTTGAATACCTTAGAACGGAACGGTAATTTAGACAATAGGTAACCTAAGAGTTCTAAGAGTAAGTTAACTGAATTATTATTAAATATTAAATAACTTTCCCACCTTGTTTATCCTATACTTAATAGAAGTGTGCATTTCCTAACCTGAGTTGTTAAAATTAATAAAACAGAATTGTTCTGATTATGGCTGATCTTTATTCTAACCCTTAAACACCGACCCACGTGACAGCACGTTTATCACATCCTTTTGTGTCTTCCCGAGACAGCGATTCGCTGATCGAGGCTGTTGTCACGAAAGGGTAGCTTGTAGCACTAATTTGGAGAGTGGAATGCCAGTTTAAGTGTCGTCTTTCGTACGTGAACGTGCACGGCCCCTTTCGCCTGGTGGTCATGGTCACAGACTCGTAACTGGTGCGTCATGAGTTCGAAACTAGGGCCACTGAAGTACCGCCGTGTATGAACAAATACATGAGTCGATACTCAAAATCCTTCCATTAACGAGGTGTGAAAGTTTGAAGAGAAGGGATGCCGACTCAAGTGTAGATTTTGTCACTCGACTGCGGTTCCAGAATTGCGAGGTCCATCGCCAATAACTCTCGTGTTGTTTCGGAGTCTGACGTACATTAAAATCAAATGAAACCACAAATCATCATGTTATCGCATTGTTCTGAGTCAACGGTTCACTAATTTAGGTAGTCATCGTGAAAAGATTAAAGTCCTTTCGATAACGTGGTGTGGAGAGCTAGCTGTTAAATGGGAAGCCCAGCTAAGGTGTTGACCTCCGCACTTAAACGTGGCTCAAGATTATGAGATTCTTCGTCAATACCCTGATGTAGCTTCAGTATTCTACATAACTAAACAATTAGGATTGCACCGTAGTTATATTTCACTATAGAGTAAAGCTTGTTTTTATGCGGTAGATAAGGACTGCATAAAAATAAATGCACAAAAAATATTTGAAAATTTCATAAATTCTTATATATAACAGACAATTTCGTTGAAATACTACAGAAGATTTTTTTATGCGGTGGAGAGGGACCACATAAAAAAGTCGCACTTAGAAAATACGCCAATTATTTATGAAATTTATGAGAAAGTACTTCCATAACAAAATAAATAATTACGTATGGAAGTATTTTATAAAACATTTCGTTTTGCATTGTATACATGGAGAAGGTTTGAAAATGCAGATAAATAATTCACTGCTGCTTATCGTAATCCAAAGCGCTCATCGTCCTGTGATGAATAAGTTCAAAATCGCTTTCGTCACTCGAAAATACAATTTCAATTGATTATTTTTTTGGCACCATAAAGTAAGAGAAGTTTTTGCGACGAAGGTCGGTTGGTCAGTTTCTTGTAAATGCCACGGTAACCAGACATGCATGATTGAAGCTCTTTTTGAAATTTCTTACTCCTTTTGGAATTGGAATATATTTTAAGAAAATGTTTCTCCAATTTGTTGAAAAGCCATATCCTTGCATATATTTCATTTATTCTCAAAGAATATGGTTCTTGTCCATCTTAATAATCTATCAAATTATTGATAATGTCACTATCATTGAAAGTTTCGTCTTCAATCAAGCACTTGCTGTTGGAGCGCTGAGAGAAAGCAACTTGAACGTACACTGTAGGGAGAGACTGTTTATAACAAATGAACATAGCGTCTTGAAGTGTGCATATGTACATTACAGTTGTTTAATGTACACCCTCATAACCCACGCTTTGCGGGGGGGGGGAGCCCAAGACTTGACTAATGACAAGTATTTGTTTACACAATTTATAAAATATTAAAGGTAAAACCTAACTCTTTTCTGACAGGGGGGGGGCTAAAATTTTCCGTTCGCCACTGGTACATTGATCCGGTATACTGGTACCCATCCTGTATAGTGGTTAGCGACGCTGACTGCTGTTTCGTAGGGCCTGCTTCGAATCCCAGAGAAGACATGGATGTTTGTAAATGTATAGTGCCTTCGTGTGGCATGGGGGAACTCTAAGTAGCCGTCGAGTCTCAAGTTTTCTTGTGAGGTTGGTGGAAGGGGAAGAGAAGTGGAAGGCCCCTGACCACTCCCAGGGTTTTCTCCCTTAAAATTGGGGTGAAACCGAGCCAAATCGTACTGTCACCTGAATGGTGCTCAAAGCTACGGCTAACAACAGGCGTACAATGTAGCCCGATGCCATGATGAATTACGTGGGCCTCGATCTGACTACGTCAGACAGGTGGCATTATAAACAACAACATTGATAGAAAACATTACAGTGGCATCAAAGCTGTTGAAATATATATTCCGCATAAAAAAAAGGTAGCACAAAAATAAAATCACATAAAAAAAGGACCGCACAAAAACTGGTTCTAATGTGTTATTCTTAATATTAACAGCACCAACAAATAACAGATGCCATAGTGGAAACAAATTTCTTGGTTACTTGCGAAGGAAGTAGAGAATAATATCGTATTTATACTAATTTAAATTGTAAAAGATTAATATTTAACGTGTATTCCTTTTTTCTTCAGTTTTATTTTTCTAATATCTGTCGCCGTACTTCATTATGAAATTTCAATTAGTTAGAATTTCTATCCTGCTACAGGGAGTTCCAATGTTTTAACCGGCAAATCCTCAATTATTGAAAAGTATTCTTGAGAAACTCAAATCCCTTTTGTTACGGAAAATTCCTCAAAACAGTAAAAGCCGCTCAGTCAGCCAGTTTCTCTATGAATAAAAATTTCCTCGAGATTCTACCGTTAGCAGGTACGCGAGAAAGGAAACCTAGATCAATTGAAACAAAAGTTTTCTTTCCAATGAATAAAAGCGCCAGGTTAGTATTTAGTTCCGGGATCAATCCTTCTCCATTTTCCAGTCATATGGAAAATAGGAAAAGACTTCCACCATCCATTTTGTGCCGATTCAGCTGCGAGATCGGAAACAGATCTCGAGTTTATTTTTTATTTTTATTTTTTGTGGTTTGTATTTAAAAGATTTCATGTTTCAAAAGGTTGCGGGAAACAAAAAGTATTCCAACTCATTACGAATCTACTATTCGGAGAATCGGTTTTATTGTGGTTTTCTTCGTTTGTGGCCCACCATATCCTTAGGTTAAAATAAAACTTTTTCTTTTTTGAATATTTTGTTGTTCCAAGAATAGTTTGTTTGTTGAATTTCCCCCGTCGAGAGTATCGAAAATGAACATTCTTTTTTTGGAAACTTTATTTGCTATCTTGAGTTTCTTTAAAAATGTATACATAACTCTTATTATTTGCATCTACTTTTTGAAATCAGGTGCTGCTTTTTTTTAAAGTATATAGTCTAACTTAACACATTGGGTAATGAATATAAGCCGTGAGAACATTTTTGAAGTTTCATGAAATATTCTGAAGTTTCCGATTTGAATTAAATCTTCTTAATTTATGTTAGTTTGAATGTATAACGTTCGTTTTTTCCCCTTTGAAAGTAAATGATTTTATCGATAATAGTTCCTTTTCAAGTAAAAAGGCAACCATCTTCCTAAAAATGACTAATATATTCTATAAGATACGTTGCAGTATATATATATATATATCCATTTTTATTTTTACACTAAATTTTTTACACGATTTTAATTTTAGAAGAAAAAAATCTATTTTTACTCAACATATTTTGATTTAACACACAATCGTCTAAATTCTAAAAAATTTCCATTTAATTTTATTTTTAGAACTGCGTGTAATTAAACAAGATTTCCATCTGTGAGAACTCCTCGAATTTTATAACCTCAATATGGAATTTCAACTGCCTCATCAAGGTATTAAACTCACAACAGCAAACACGACGACAGCAAATTAGAAAACTAAGAAAGATGCATAACAAGGAGTTATTTAAGTAGTTCTAGAACTAGTACATACAACGAGGTAAAGGCAAAGTAAAAAAACTACGCTTAGTTACTGATTTCGTTCTTAAATTCATTGAAACAATCCGGATCAAAGCCATAGTGATGGTCGGATTGGAGCTCGAAATCCCGGCCTTTCACACACCTACTTTCATTTATTTCTTTATTTAAAGAAACGTCTTGCAGGACAAAACTTTCACAGCGACGAAGTAAGTGAAAGATAAGTTAAAATGTCTTTCTTACTAGGCTTCTATATCCTAAAATGTACCTGTGGCCCTGGTAGTCATAGTTGGTCCCTTTCGTAAGCACTCGGCCTGTGTTAGCAAATCTCGTGAGCCCGAAACCTTGTGCAACTGAAAGACCACGGTGTAGGATCCTGATGTCAGTTATATCTGTAGAGGCTCAAAGTCCCCAGGTTGGCATGGTACAGAAGTTAGAAAAAGGGGGTCAAGCACAGGCGTCATCCACGTCTTTCGACCGTGGTTTAAAATTATAAGATCATTTGCCAATAACCCTCGTGTTGCTTTACAAAGTGCCCCTTAAATTAAAATCAATCAAACCTAACTTGTACCAAGATAAAACAAATGCTTGGACAACGACAGCAAATACGTAGAAAAAACAAAACAATTTGTAATGAATTTTTTAATGAATTAAAATGCGTTTTTTGTATGAATGAATACAAGGCTCTGTATAATGCACTTTTGAAAACGCCTTTTGTGTGTACAAGATGTGACACACACACAGAAAACCTGACTAAGTGTGTAGCTTGAAAAAGTGTAGTTGGCAACAAATGTTTTAATGACGTCATCACATGCCTCTCTATCCATGTGGCTAGTTTTCTTATCCGATCATGTCAATTAAATTACTGCGTCACTAAGGAACACGTACAAATGCATTCCTGACGGAAAATGTCGAATCAACATCAAATTTCTTGTGTTTGAATGGCGTAAGTGCTTTTCAGGGCAGGAGACGGTGTGGAAGATGATGAACTTGATGAAACACAGGTCAAAGATTATAGACCAAAGCATTGCCAAAATTCGGGATATGGTGGATTCCCACTCACAATCAGCAATCAATTGTTAATCAACACAATTGCGTTAGTTGAAAATCTTCTGAAAATTAGGAGAAAAGGCCAAATTGGGAAGTGGTGTATGGCTGTGCATTAGACAATGCATCACATCCACATGGCCTATCACTCAAGTTTCAGACCAGTAAAAACATTACGAAGATGGGGCATTCTCCTTATTCACCTGGTTGACCTCATACAACTTCTTTGTATTCCTACAGTTAAATGTTGCTTAAAGGAACCTATTTTCTATCGGTTGAAGGTTCAGGCAAAACAGCGGAGAATCTCCTGGAGGACCTTCAAAACCTCGTTCCACAAATTATTTACCAACAATGACAGCAACCAGCGAATGCAGAAGTATTGTGAGTACTGAAAGAAGAACTACCTTGAAGGTCATAATATCACGGAGAATTGATTCTGTGCGTACAAGGATTTATTAAATCAGTCTTGCTTTTTGTGTGTGTCACACCTCTTACATATATGAAGGATATCCCACAAGTTTCTTTGTAAAGGTTAGATCACATATCCTTTGCGAAAACATTAATGTTAGTCAAAACAGCATTCAGCAACGCCATCCAGCGTGCTTATTAAAGCAGCGACGCGATTTTTCTCGTCAGGGCCACTAACCATCGTAAAGGTATCGTTTTAGCGCGTCGCGCTTGTTTCGCCGACGTGGGCGGTAAGTCACCAACATCGCATAATGATTTATTTCATTCTAACGTCCTCCCAGAAGGGACTGACTATCTATCCTTCTATATTAATGTTCCTATATTAATGTCTGCTATGTAAATGTCTGCATGTTCTAATTTCTATTTTGTAAATATTCCCCATGTAAATACTCTCCTATAACCTTAATAAATTATTTAGTTTCCTTAAACTATGTTGGCTATTATATTTCTCAGTGCCCGCCCATCATAAAAGCCCTAGACACCCCGCCAAATAAAAACCCGCTATCTGAAGAATCTAACTTTTTCGGAAGATTTTGGTTAGACTTCCACAGACTCACACACACACACACATATATATATATATATATATATATATTTAACAAATGTTTCATCGGGCAGAAACATGAATAACTCAGTTCGAAATGTGAAAAATTTAATAAATGAATGCATAGAATATTTTTAATAATAACACAAAATATATTTCATTTGTATTACGTAAGCAGCATATGATTTTAATACTTTGAGAACAACGGTCTTAAATTCTACAAATTCATTTTACAATTTCTGCTCTTTAGAGATTTATTTTTGACAAATCAGAACTATATCTCCTATTCCTGTTTATTTTCATTCTATTCGAATTATTTACTCTATTTTTACATTCCAAATCATTAATTTTAATGAAATATTTTC